>VDFB02335582.1:0-21528 GCA_007258455.2 Sequoia sempervirens
ATCATTTAAGAGCTTGATTTCATTCTTTTTAAAAAATACACATATCTACAAAGATAACTTGGAAATTAAATTAAACCTTGCTTTTAATCTATTGTAGAAGGTTATTGGTGAAGAGATGTTGGATCTAATATCAAGAAGTTGGTAGTGTATTTTCACAAGCATAGACTAATAACATAATATAAAATCATTCACTCATTTGAGTTATTCTTGATTACATTTAATCAAACAAGAGAGAGTGACTATCAGGTCAATGTTGACTTGAAAGTGTTAGACAAAATAATGAACCAACTTGGGATAATAATATACAAAACTTTATGGGAGTGAATATTACTATATAAGGGAATATTCCTTTAATATTATAGGGAATAGTTTGGTGAGCAAGTGGTCATCATAAATAAATTCAAGTCACGTAGCATTGAATGATTTGACATGGATGGTTTATACGCCTTTATTAGTGTACATTTCAAATCAAGGGGCCAAAAACTTGAGAGGAAAAGGATCAGACAAAATGTCATAATAAAGAGGGTTGTGATGGTATTAAATTGTGATAAACTTGTAAGAAGATGAATAAAGAGCATCTAATTTAGTTTAAATGGATTCTAAGTGATGGATGCTATATTAAAAAGTAATATTGAAAGTAGTCATTCTATGGGATATGGGAGGAACATAAGTAGAATGAAAAGAAGGGGATATGAAAAAGAGTATGAAAGGGGTTTGGTTGGGGATATAAGGGTGGCATGGATTGGTGTAGAGGGGGTTGTATAAGAGAAGTGAAAGAAGTGGTAGGAAAGGTTTTGACTTGGTAAATTAGGAGGGAGAGTAGAGAGGGAGGTTGGAGTCATGGAGAAAGTGATGGTGTGGGAGTTGGGAAGATGATGGGAGAATATTGAGGGGGAGATGGAGAGAGGATTTTGTGAATAGATGGGTGTTGAATCACCAAGTAGAGGAGGACATATTTTTTGGGAGGAGATGTGAATGGGAGGGATGTCTAATGAAGTATGATAAATGATATATGGATTAGTAAAGAAAATAGAACAAGAAAATGAAGAAGAGGAGGCTTGGGCATGCGAAGGATTGGCTTCATTCATTATCTAGACAATGCATTTATTTAATGTTTATACCATAGGAGGTGGACATTAGTAAACCAAGAAAGGAATCAATGAGAGAAGATGAGTTTATCCCATCCTCCAACCTACCAACCTCATAATGAAGTAGTTGAAGTTTAGTGGCTATCATTTGGCACTTTTTTTATTCAATATGCCCATAATGTATGCCATATATGTGTGAAGTTCTCATCTCTTCTACCAAAGAAAGCATAGTATGAGCCATAGTAGAATAATGGTTAATGTGGGGGGCTACAATGTAAGGGCATAGAGTGAGAAGATGGTATACACTCAATATAATAAATTATGAGAAAGTAGATAACTGTTGGGTGGATGTTAATGGGTAAGATTTGTGGGTGAATTTTTTAAAATGTAGAAAGAATATGAAGTTCATAGAAAAAGAAAAGGAAATGTGGTGGGGAAGTTTAGCTGGGTGTGAGGGTTGTTGGTTTTAATGCTTGAGTTTGAATGTATGTATTATTTTTGTGTGTTTTATGTTGAAAATATTTAAGAAGTTATAAAGTTCAAAGATTTTTATTCACCATAATATAACTTAAAATAAAACATATAAGTGTCTATTTTTCCTTTAATTACCAAATATGCTCATTTATCTAATGTATAGGAGTGAATTTGTACCCCTCTTGCAAATTCCCATTTTACACCTTCCACCTTAGAAAACTCAAATCCAAGCAACTAATTCCATGTCTTCCTTCCGAACCCCATCCACTTGGCACTTATTTTTAGTGTTGGTGGAGGAATCTCTATTGGAGATGCTTGTGTGGTGCGCGGATGTCTGCACGATGCACTGTCATTCTGACAAGATTCCTACCTATGGAGTCTATAATGGTGTTACGTTTGCCATTGGGGATGAAGTGTAATGCTTCTACACCTTCCTTCCGATCTTTGAATGACTCTTTCCCTCCCATTTCATCTTCAAATGGCTATCTTTCATCTTCATTCCATCTTCTTCACAAATCTTCTTCACATTATTTACACATTCATTTTCTCTAGCTTCACATTTTACTCCATACTCTTGCTACTTGTTGCACTATTGGCTTCATGATTTCAACAATCACATCATTCTTCACATCTACCACAAAAGCTACAACTTAGTGTCTTGCGAGACTACTTTCAGCATTGTTGCAAACACGTCAATTCTACCATAGTTGTTGTCTTGCATTCCTCTCTCATTGGACTTGAGTGCCTTTAGTCAAGGGTGGTATGACTTTCTTACCATTACTTTGTTGTTGGATTTGAGTAGCATAGTGACTCTCATAGTGTTTGGTTTCATTTCCATTTTAGTATTTTTTTCTCTATCATATTTCTACGTATCTATCTATCTGGCTATATGTGGAGGTGGAAACACCAAAGAGGGGGTTTGACTGTGACACACCCCTATACAGCCCCAACATTTTTCCCTTCTTGGCTGTGTGTAGGTACATGTTCATGTGGAGATTTCTAGTGATCTGGACTCCTCGTGAGTTAATCTTCATCACCTTCTTTCTTGTCATTACTATATCATCTTTTCTATCATTTTAGTTATCATCTTTGAAACCTCAACAACTAAGCTATTAGTAGGTTTTTGACACCCTTCGCTATCCATATACACCTTTATATTTGTACAGATGCAAGCACGCCACATTATTGTCCCTAATCTATGCTATTGTCCACTGGAAAAGAGTTGTCTGAGGTACAGTTTGGGTTCCAAAATCCTGCTCATTTATCCCCATTAAAACCCACAGATCAGTAGAGTGATAGAAGCACCCAAAGTGATCTTCATTCTCTATCCTTGACATTCAACACTTGTCCAACTTGAGGTAGAATAGGGCAGCCTTCTACTCTCAGCTCTTTGTGACTTGGAGCCTTGGTGTGGTTGGTCCCCATCTACATTTTGGTGAATGTAACATGAACCATTTTGGTTCCATTTGGTAGTGCTGAAAGACCCTTTCATCGTATCTTAGGAGTGTTGTGGGTGTGAGTGTTGCAAGGTGCCTAGCCTTGCAACCCAACCTATGACCCTTAGTGGCAGAGCTGGAAGGTTCCCTAAGAATTGAGAAATGAAACCTTGAGTGGGTCACCATATAACCCTTGGGGGCTCTTGTGAAAGCTCCATTTAGTGTATGTATAAATGACCTCCTTCTTACATCTACCCATCCCATCTGTGCAACCTATGAGTGGATCTCCTGCCATAATATTCACCTCATATGACTTGATAATGAATTCTAAAAGAGAACCATCTCCCTTATACATCCCCACACATATCAATGGAAACACCGTAACAGGTGTTGTCGTTGATCCTATGTGTTGGTTGAATGCCATCATTGAGGATATTATGTTGATTAATTTTTTACACAAGGATGGGTATGACGAATCTAGGAGCACTATTTGTACACACGATGGGATTTTAGTTTCTCCCATTGATTGCATCACCTTGTCAGTCTTAGTTGGGCCTAGAACTGTAAATTCACTCTTTGACATCATTTCGAGGTCCAAGCTCTCTTCAGGGTGAAACTAGGTATGCCCTGGTTGGTTGCTATGAATGCAGTTCCCTCAGTATTTTATAAGTGCTTGAAGTTTTCCCATGAGGGCTCAATGCATGTAGACCATGACATCAGTTATAGACTGTCAATTACGCGTGGGGACTACTCACTGGATCATTTTTGGCCTACTCTTCTTGGTCCGCTTCCTCCTAGGACAAACCTCTTGTATTGAACCTATGTGAGGTACAAGAGTGGGAGCATAATTCCTAAGCTAAGATACTCTCCTTCTCCCTATGCCATTTTGCATATAGCCTGCCTAAAGGCAAACAATGAGGCTACCTTGGCTTGAAAAAGGGAAGAAGAGAAATATGCCTAGGGCCCTCCTCTTTCTTCTTCCATTGTTTCTCCTGTCGCTTCCTCTCACCCTACTACAACACTATCAACTTTTGCTCCTAATAATTTGTTAGAGAGTCTGATGATACTCGCTTGGCGAAAGCCAAAGCATCCTGCGTTTGAACTTCCCATCTTACCCATGGTGCCTTGGCCCATTCGGTATGGTAAAGGAAAGGGTCCTCGTGGAGCATCCTCTATGTCTTGGCCTCTGTGGCCTCCTACTGCTCCTGCCTCTAAGGTAGTGAATGGGAAGAGGCCCACTACTGAGGCATTAGAGCTGACTCCCCTTGTTGTCATTCCATCATCATCTCCATCTCTCCCTCCCTTCACTAGAAACAACTATGATGGATACTCTAATGGTCAAACAAGAGTCTTTTGTCTCATCTTAGGTTGTAGCCTCTAGCTCCCAGAGTCATAGAAATTGCCTTGCACGTGAGTAGAAGCATTAGAGGAAGGCTTTGGTTGTTAAGCAGGCTGCCTTGTAGAAGATGGAAGAGGAGTCAACAACTCCTGCTTTGGCACCTTCTACTATGTCCTCTTCCATCCTCTCTACTTCAGTTCCCTTAGCCTCAATATTGATTTTGACTCTTGCTGCGAGCGTGAATGATCCTCAACTGAAGATGGTGTAGGTGTTTATTGCTCCTTCTGTTGAACCACCCCTTCTAATGTCCCTCCTAGACATCCTGCCATTTTCAAAACCTATGGACATGCTGAATACCTCGATAGTGTCCGCTACAGTTTTCCCCTCCTTTGCATCCTCTGCTTCATTTGTGGGGATCTCAAATCCTCTAATAAAGTGAAAGATGGGGAATGACCTTGCTGGTAATGGGGGTCAAAAGAAGGGCTCACCTTCTTCAGAGGGTGGTTCTACATTGGCTTGTGTTGTCCTAGTAACAGAGGAAGCCTCGACATCCCTAGATTTTGTTACTACTCTTGAGTCATTTAGTGAGCCTAGTAGTGCATCTTGGGCACTGCCTCCCTCTCCCATTGAGTTAACACATGGAACTCCTATGAAGTGCATGTTTAATTCTATGGATGGGGTCCTGACCTTGTTGATGATTTTTGCAAGATTGTTAACATTCACCCCATAGGAACTGAGTAGAGAAGATATTGAGGGGCCTTCTTCCTTGGCTCTTGTTGCAAGGTCGGAGGGTTCCCCCCTTGATATTCTGCCCTTGCAAGCTTGTTTTCCACCCTTATGATGATCTATACTGGAAGAATGATGACCTCTTGGTTGATGAGGACTAGGGGGCACCTCTTCTTTATTTGTAGATTAGATTGTGTGTGTTGTGTTCCCCCGTGCTTGCGTTATGTGTTCCTGCATAACCCTTTTCATCCTTGTAGGTGCTTGGATACCAAAATGTTTTTGTCGTAAAACTTCCTCTATTTGTCACATCATTCTTCCTTTTTTGTGTGTTGATTTTTGACAATTGGGGATGATGCAAATTGTTGGGGGTTTTTGGGCCTCCCTTCCATGTTGACCCAATTTTTTATTTTCATTTTGTCTTCACATGCCTTACTTCATATGGTCTGATATAGTAGGGGGTTGATGACAGTTCATTTATATACTATTATATCTATTTATCTATATTTATGAGCAGCTCTAACCCTAAAATATTAAATCACCCCTATCCCTTATTCGTGATGTTATTGTCTCTTCTTTCTTTGAGCTTATCTTTCATGCCTGTTTTGTGATGTTGTGGTGCTCATGTGTTGTCCCTCCTATGTGCAACAACATTACCATGGTTACATGTCATTATGTTCCATGGGCCACAACATCACTTTTTCATTCTTTCTTTTCTCTCCTTAGGATGTCACATGCCTTTTGTGCTTGGAACGTACCATCCTAAGGGGGGGCTATCATGTCGCTTCAATTTTCAAAAAACACATTTGGCGGCTAATGAATCTTTTCTTGAAAATATTCGATATATTTTTCAAAATTTGCATTCCTTAACAAGGACCCCTAGCAAAATATTTTTCCTTCATCATGGGTTCACAAAGAAAGAATTTGAAAAACCTTCCTCCGAGGAGGGAGCACCTTCTCCTGCAGGTGAATTTCTGATCTTCCCCTTGCGAGGGGGTCTTCTTCCTTTTGAATTCCTTGGTGAAGTGAAAATATTTGAAAAGGATTCCAATATGATGAATTGATTCATGAAAAATACTATTGTACTTTTAAACAATGTGTCCCTTGAGTGGACACCTTCTCTTTTGAAGGTTCCCAAGGGACCCCTTTGAAAGATCTTCCTTCAATTTTTGACTATCTATGACTGTCTGCTTGCTTGCCTACATGGATTATTTTTTGTTATCTAACATGTTTTGTCTGTAGATTAACATGTTGCTTTGCAGGTGCACCTATGAAGCTGCTTTCCAATACGACTTTGCAGAGTCCATGACATAGGGCTTCCTTCAGGAGAGAGTATTGGGGGGTGCCTTCTTTGTGGTGAAGTGAAAATATTTCAAAAGGATTCCTTTATGATGAATTGATTCATGAAAAATACTATTGTACTTTTAAACAATGTGTCCCTTGGGTGGACACCTTCTCTTTTGAAGGGTTCCCAAGGGACCCCTGTGAAAGATCTTCCTTCAATTTTTGACTATCTGTGTGACTGTCTGCTTGCTTGCCTACATGGATTATTTTTTGTTATCTAACATGTTTTGAGATTAACATGTTGCTTTGCAGGTGCACCTATGAAGCTGCTTTCCAATACGACTTTGCAGAGTCCATGACATAGGGCTTCCTTTAGGAGAGAGTACTGGGGGGTGCCTTCTTTGTAGGTCCAAGGATCTATGAAGCCCTTACATCCTATGAGATTTTTCCATCATTGGTCTTTGGTCCTTTGGTGCATTTTGTTCAAACATTCTCAAGAGAGAGTACCTATGGAGCCATTTTCTTGACCAACACTTTCGAGCTTGCTAGATTGTGTTCTGCTTCCTTGATGGTTCAGGTATAGGTTTTTAAACTCTTTCGATCTACTTTATTGAACACTCATTGGCACTCATGTTCACTAAAGTGGGGGAAAAATGTATAGGAGTGAATTTTCACCCCTCTTGAAAATTCCCCTTTTACACCTTCCACCTTAGAAAAATAAAATTCAACCAATTAATTCCACGTCTTCATTCTACACCATCCACTTGGAACTTGTTTTTAGTGTTGGTGGAGGAATCTCTAATAGGGACACTTGTGTGATGCACAAGCACTTGCATGGTGTGTTGCTATCCTAACAAGATTCCTACCTCTGGAATTTGTAGAGGCGTTACATTCGCCATTGGGGCCAAAGTGTAACACTTCTATGTCTTCCTACTGAACTTTGAATGGCTCTTTCCCTCTCATTTCATCTTCAAATGAATATCCTTCATCTTCATTCCATCTTCTTCACATTCTTTATGCATTCATTCACTCTAGCTTCATGTTTTGCTCCATACTCTTGCTACTTACTGCACTATTGGCTTCATGATTCCAACAATCACAACATTCTTCACATCTACCACAAAAACTGCAACTTGGTGTCTTGCGAGACTGCTTTCAACATTGTTGTGGCCACGTCGACTCTACCATAGTTGTTGTCTTGCATTCCTCTCTCATTGGCCTTGAGTGCCTTTGGTCAAGGGTGGTATCACTTTCTTACCATTACTTTGTTGTTGGATTTGATTAGCATAGTGACTCTCGTAGTGTTTGGTTTCATTTCCATTCCAGTATTGTTTTCTTTATTGTATTTCCATATATCTATCTATTTGGCTGTCTGTGGAGGTCGAAACACCAAAGTGGGGGTTTAACTGTGGCAAACCCCTATACAACACCAACATTTTTCCCTTCTTGGCTATGTGTAGGTATATGTTTGTGTGGAGCTTGCTAGCAAACTGGACTCCTCGTGAGTTAATCTTCAACACCTTCATTCTTGTCATTACTATATCATCTTTTCTATCATTTTAGTCATTCTATTATCTATCATTTTAGTTATCATATTTAAACCTCAACCGCTAAGTTGTTAGTAGGTTTTTGACTCTCTTCACTATCCTTATACACTTTCTATGCTTATGGACGCCAACACACCCATGAGATGCCACCGCATTGCACTGTCGTCCCTAATCTGCGTTGGTGTCCTCTAGTAGAGAGCTTTCTGAGGTACATTTTGGGTTCTAGAAGCTTGCTCATTTAACCCCATTAAAACTCTCAGATCAGTAGAGTGATAGAAGCACCAAGAGTGCTCTTCATTCTCTATCCTTGACATTCAACACTTGTCCAACTTGAGGTAGACTAGGGTAGCCTTTTACTCTTAGCTCTTTGTGACTTGGAGCCTTGGTGTGGTTGGTCCCCCTCCTCTACATCTAACAATTTGATTTATAATGGAAAATGAATCATTTAACACATTTTAGATTCTATTTAAAAAAATGAATATGCAATTGAGCTTTAACTAGTACAAGCAATAGAATGCATAAAAAGGGAAGAAGGAATAAGAAGTATATTTGATGATGTCATATTTTCTACCAAAAGAAGGGTAATAGTGGATTGTAGTCTAGAGATGGAACTAGGCTTTTTTGTTCTATCCAAGTTCAATTATATTGGACCATGTACATCCATGTTTGATTTCACATTATTATATCTATTTATACACATTTGCATCTTCCATAGCACACTAGTATCTGCTATGACATGATTATTTCCCTTAGTATTATGACCATGGGGAAGGTTAGCTGGGTGTGAGGGTTATTGGTTTTGGTTTTTGTTTGTTTTGATGTTTGAGTTTGAATGCATGTGTGAGTATGTTATTTTTGTGTTTTTTAAATGTCTAAGAAGTCACAAAAAAGAAAGTTGAGTTCACCAAAATGTAATTACCAAATATGTTCATTTATCTAACAATTTTATTTGCAATAGCAAATAAATCATTTAAGAAATATTGGATTCCATTTAAATAAATAATTATGGAGTTGAGATTGAATTGGTATAAGTCATAGAAAATGTAAAAAAAAGAGGAGGAAACAATAAGTGTGTTTGATGTTGATGTCATTCAATTTACCAAAATAAGGGTGAAAGTGGATTGCACTTTTAGATACCTAAAATGCATTCTCACATTTTGGTTGCCATCACACCAAGACTATCCCACAAATCCACTTTTGTTAAATTAATTAAAGAAATACTATTTATTCAGTTAATCTATTTGATCATTTTTTAGTGTTAATTAAATAAATCATGATTATTTATTTAACAAATATAACCATTCTTATGAAATTAATTAAATAAATAAATTAACAAATTAAACCTTTATTATAATGCTTCCACCTTTATTAAATAAAAAATTATTTAATTAAATCAATCATTCCCCAAATATTCTCTAATAAATCAAATATAACACAATATTTATTTAATTCTTATAAAATCTCCCTCAGCATTAGTTGAACAAACAAATAAATTTTAGTCAACTAATCAATCATTTATGCATTCCTCCACCACTTTGTTTAATATAAACAAAATCAATCTTTCACATGGCTCCAAATGCACTAGGCTCCAAAGAGACCCTTTTTGAATCCTCACCCTCTAAAATTGAATAAATCTCCACCCTCCATGTCTTTCCAATATTTTCCCTAATCATATGCATCAATCATATGATGCCACTTGTAAACTTCTCATTCTATCTTGCAAATGGATCATCCTCATTCATCCATTACACAAGATCAAATACAATCCATATATCACCCTTATCGAAAATATATAAATTAACCATTCCACAAGCCATTTTAATTATAGAAATTGGATGAAAGGTAATATTATGCTACTAGATTGAGCAACCACATTCATCTTCATTAATTAAGCATCTTAAGCACAACACTTAGTCAACAAGTCTTGGTTTGGTGAGAAGTTTCTTCCCTTCTTTTCTTTCCTTTACTTGCCTTAGCTCAATTAGAGGTGTAACTAGGTATAAGATGGGAATAATTTTGTAAACATTAATTTCTATTATTTTGTTCTATACTTTGGTATACACAACACTGTTAGGATGGTACCAAGGTTTTATGTTCTATTAAATATTGAATTTTTTGTGTCTTTTCACAACACACCCCATTTTTTTATTTTGACAAAATGAGGACCCCATGTTTCTTTCAGGTGCGTGTTTAGTTTAGTTAATGTTGCTATTAGAATCAATGTTTCCCTCCTCATTGTCTGTATGTGCCTCCTATTGTGTAAGCTTGGTTTCAAATTAAATTTGAGTCAAATGGTTCATGTTCCAAAAAAATTGGTGTAAGCATCTAGTAGATGATCTTGTTACCATCCTATTGTCCATATTATTTTGAAAAATGAGATTATTTTGGCTTAAAGGTCTTGTGCTCTCATGTTTGTTATTGAGGGTTGATTTGATGTTTAAAGGGTTTGGTCAAATTTTATTTCAAGGTGAAAACTTGTATTCAAATATTCTATTCCTTTAAAAATAAGGTTCACATATCTTTGAGGGTTCCTTTAAGTCTAGGTTTAGAGATGTGAGGAAATTCTTTAAGTGTAACTGCACTTTACAATGTCCACTTAAAAGATTCACTTCAAATAAAAATTCCCACAAGGTTTAGTTCAAATAGAAAATATCGCAAGTTCAATTGGAACCCAATTTCCCGCAAGACTAGTTGGAACCTAATTTTCTACATGACTAGTTGGAACCTAATTTCCCACAAGATCAATTGGAACTTGATTTTCCACAAGTTTAGTTGGAATCCAATTTCTCATAAGTTTAGTTGGAACCCAACTTACTGTATGTCCAGTTAGAGCCCAAAATATCGTAAATATCCAATACGATATTTTCCAACAACACCTTCCAATTGCACTTCCAACTACAACTTTCAAGTGCACTTCCAACTTCCTTTATTATATTCCCATGAATATTTAAAATGCCTCTTTTTATTATATTCCCACGTAATAAACTATAGATTTTTAAAAGGGGATTTGACCATTTTAAAATTAAAATCAAAGTGTTAAAATAGTCTTTAAAAAGGTAAAATAACATGTGTTAAATAATGAATATTAAAAGGGACATGAACTACTCATTGTTAAGTGACCATAGAGAATGAGAATTGATTAATAACACAAGAGTAGATGCCATTAGACATTTTTGAGGGACGAAGTGTTGCATAAAAAAATTATAAGGATTTAAATGACACCCAAATTAAACTTTATATGGAAAATGGACATTTTACCTCCCTTTTAAATTCCAAAAACATTTAAATGCTCCTATAAGGTTAAAAAATATTGTTTTACGAGATTCAACCCCCAAGTAGACATTTCATTATTCGAAGTTCCAATGACTGTATAAAACATGAATAACCATTTTTTATTGTTGGAAACATTAATATTTTTGTAAAACCTAAATTTTAATCTACATATTACATTTTCACTTTCCAAATTTATTTCACAAAGTTTATAATATTTGATGGATTTAATTGTTTTCTTTTCTAGATAAATTAAATTACAACTATTGGAGCTCCCAATTGTTGGAATACTTGACCTATCAAAGAAGGGATTATGTTGGAATATGCCAAGAACTTACCGAAAGTTGGAATATGTTATTGAAAAATAGAATATGTTGTCATTTTAAATATGAGCCATTGATTTGTAAATGATTTTTGAGTGCCTATGTCTATAAAAAGACATGAGATTAATCATTTTGAAGGAGGAAACTATCCATAATTGTGGGATAGATAGTGAAGAATCATCATTGTATTATTTCCTTCATGGTTTCCTTTCAAGCAGATTATTAAATTTTATTTGCATATACTTGTAGGATTATAAATTTGATATCAATTGAGGCATGGTATTTGCAAATCTCAAATGACTTATAAATTTCTTGTCAATATTTTGGAATATCAAAGTACTAATCCTTATCTAGGTGTATTTTTCCCTTTCTTAAATTGATGAGTTTCTTTTAGAGTGTGCACCATTTATGTGTAATTGTGATAAGGCCTAGTGAAGCATAAACTAGTGATGATACCTTTTTTTAATTTTGGAGTATATTTGTACAAGATAACTAAATAATTTAGGATTTCTAATCTTTCTTTCTCACCCTCTTCTTTTTCTATCAAAATCTATTAGATTTTCTATAGAAATGCTTTGTGCCTTTTGAATTTTTGATTTGGATGTAGTCTTCAAATCATGTTAATTTGGCTTTTAATATTATTTCGTAGGTTTGTATATCTTTTTTCTTTCTTTTAATGATGTTATTAATGAGTATGGATGTTAGCATGCTTAATTGACACTCAATGAGAAAAGAATAAGGGGTGATCCACCTATAAGCCTCTAGGAATCACTAATGGATTGGATATTAGGGTAGAAGAAGGGGAATAATGATGATGAAATTATCATGAAAATAAAATATAAAAAAAATTAGTCAGTGCATATAAATTTGGTAAGTTAAAATAGTATTTTTCTAGAAGGATATGTGGAGGACCCCAAAAACCAATATTGTTATCACTATAATAATAAATTATCATGGCAAGAGATCATAGGTCACAACATAGTGGTAATGGTATGAAGAAATTGGGTATACTAGGGAGATATAGAAAGGTGGAGTGAAATGGGAATACACAAGAAGATGGTGTTTGACAAAACATTTTGTCATTCATAGTGCATAAGTAAAGGATAACAATAGGGAACTATACAATGATACAATACACTTCTAATGACAAGGGATGAGTATTATTATGGGGAGTGTTGTTGGAATTTTTTCCAAAATGAAAAAGAATACTTTTTCACATATAAATGGACCTTTGGAATTAAAAGGGGGATAAAAATTTAACCCTTTGGTAAAAAAGGGAGATAAAAATAATAATTATATTAATTTACCTTTGAATTAAAAGAGGGAAAAGTAATCGTTATGAATTAAATTTTAAAAATATATTGACATAATTTATTATGTGATAAAAAATAAGATGAAAAATAATACAAAGAATTAATTAAATTAATTATTTATGAGAGGGATTAATGGTTTAGAATCCTCCCCTTAGAGTATTGTATAAAGCATTTATGAGAGGCTTGGAGTAGGGAAAATGAGAACTCAAGTAACACATGAAAGATGGTGCATAGGTAGGTGGTGGGCATTAGAGAAAGGATACATAGATTGTGTTCATATTAGGGTACAAAGTACACTTAGGATTATCATGGTTAAGGATTTGTGTGTAGTGCCTCTTGTGTTGCTTTCACTGCATTGATAATTATTATGATATGTTATGTACCTTGAGACTTTGTTGGTGCTTGTTTCACCATTTTGATTTGGTTTGGATGATAGTTTATTTGACTTTGATGATCATGACACTCTTTACTGATGTTTATGTTATGATGATATATGGAGTTAGTTGTGTGTTTGGATTAATTTGGCTATGTATATCATGTGGAAACATGTCTATGCTTGTTGTGCATCTGATTAGTGATTGATATATGATGTAATTATTGTTACTCGATGATGTGGTTATTGTTTGAGGTCTTGGTGAGAGGGATGGTGTAGCATCACTCACTCGTGAGCGCCCTGATACGTTGTGATTTTCTCTCATGGTGTGTTTGTTGTTTGATATATATATCTGTGTCGCTCGACATCTTGTTTGATGTAGGTTGCAGGTACTAGGCATCGACTCCACCTACACTGTCAGGTTTAAATGTGCCTTAAAAACCTAATGGGAATGATGTGGAAAAAGGAGTTGACAAAAGGTTCCCCAACCCTTTCCATCATCCTTGATGAGGATGAGTACCTGACTTGTTACTTGGTTCGTCTGGTTTATATTCTTTGTTAGTTGTCTCACTTGGTGTTTATCATTATTTGTTTAAATTGTGATGTCACGCTATTGTTCATTATTATGTTGTTTAATTATTATTAAAATTTTGGGGTAAAATTAATATTAAGGAGGGCCTTGTTTCATCAGTTTATTTAAATTAAATTGATTATAAAGTAATTCAAATAATTTAGAATTAAAATTGTGCGAACCCCAACCGTGGTACTTGCAAAACAACAAGAGTAAACGAGTTAGACAAGTGATTGCAAGCCAAAACAAGGATTCCCCATGAAATCCATTTACAACTTCAAACTAGGAAATAAAATACCAAAGAACACAATGAAAATGATAAAACAAAGATTAAATTCTAATTAGATGTGCAAACTCATGATCCCATGGGGGAATTGGTGCCAATTTGATGTGAAAATTGGCCCTTTCCCAATTCCTATGATGCAAACTTGATGTGTTGAAGATGATTGATCCACTTTGTTGGTGAAGAATGAAGACTCCAAGCCAAAATCTGCAAAAACCTAGCTATGACTCAATGATAATGGATAAAATTCAAGAAATATTTGTGCATGGTAACTTTGCTTAGATTGTGAATGATCAAATGAGGATACAAGCTCTTTATTTATAGAATTCCAAAATGGATGAATGTCCAAATTTGAGCAATGTGGGACTAACATTCATCCAATGGCAAGATGCCACTTGTCAAGCTATGAATGGATGAAGGATGTGCAAGATTTGGGGTTTGTGCCAATAAATGCATAATTTTGAATTTCAAATTTGTTGAAATGACATGTAAGAGGGAAGGGAAAATGCAATAAATGTCACTTGGCTCAAGCAAATGACATGTAAGATGAATTTATTGCCTTGTTGGATGTACATGTTGACTTGAAATTTTTGAATTCAAATTGAGAGCATATTCCAAAAGATGCCTTGTTAGGAAAATAGAGATTTAATAAATGAATTAAATCTATTTTCATGTGCAACTTGCATTATCTAGAGGATGGGACATGAGATGAGATTAAATTAATTAAGGGTTAATTAATTTAATGAGAGAGGTTAGATGATGTGACCTATTTGACTCAAATTTATGGATTTATTTAAATCAAATAAGAGAGGAATATGATAAGAGATTAATTAAATAAGGATTTTGATTTATTTAATTAAAAGAGATGGTGTTAGATTAAATCAAATAAGGTTTTAATTTGTTTAATTTAATGGATAGAATTTAGAGATTTAATCAAATAAATTGATTATTTAATTAAATAGGGATAATTAGATCAGATGGATTGATATAATTAACAAAAAAGATTGACTTGATTAGATAAAATGATTTATTTAATTAAGAGAGGAATATTGATGAATTTAATCAGATAGGAGGATTTGATTAAATAGTTAGACCGAGGGATGATTCAGGAAGAAACGATGTTAGTAAGTCAGGATCAGATGCACAATGTCAATCAGTATATTTTACGTGTCTACATTTTGCCCCTCTTTGAAGTAATGCACTCGTTGCATATGTTCAAAGAAATAAACGATCTCAATCAAAGCCAATTTTTTTGATATTTAAAAACTTGCCCCACTACTGCATGGTGAGAGAAAACATGCCATTATAATGCTCCCTCAAGAGATTAGATGAAAATTTTAATTTTTTGGGGTGATTTCGCGAAAAAAGGTGACAAAGTACTGAATAGGTCTGAAAGGGGTCCGAGAGGCTAAAAATGTGTTTAAATGCAATAAAATGATGAAAAAAAAGCCTCAATCAGACAAAATCAGGTGTGGGAGTCCAAAACCCTAGCAGGATAGCTATTTAGGGTTAAAAACCCTAATTTTTAGGCTTAAAAGGGGCCTGAGGGGTCCTTTCAAGTCATTTTCACACACCTCCGCCAACAACCTTGAGATTTGAGCTCTGACTCTCCGGTGATATGGCACAACAACAACTTCCCCTACACATCACTGATCGAGTTTAGACATACCAACGGCCACTTGGCATCAGGGCACCGATATGTGAGCCTTACCCAAGCTTTATTTTTCATTTAATGCCTTAATTAATGCTTTAAAAGAGTGGCTCACCTCCAGTGGTGCTATAAAGCACCGCTCGACATTCAAACTATGTCACGTGGTGCTATTTTGCACCGCAGTGGTGCAGTTAGGAGTTTAGAAACTTTGACGCTGAGCTCGGGCTTGGCAGACTGATTTGATAAAGTGTGACATGGTGTCGCCCATTTCACAAAAACTACAACGCTGGGAGGGTAAGTGCACCACGGTGGTGCCATTTAGCTATTTTTGGGCTCTAGCATCAGAGTTTGAGTAAAATCAAATTGTGACACCATCACAAACTGCACCGTTGGGGACATTTTTGGAGCGCTCTATCAAAAAATTTTCAAATTTTTTAACATGTTGACCTTCCTTGATGCAGGATGCGGTGAGGGAGCTCTACTCTCAGGAGCACAGGTCGTGAGATTTGGCTAGCGTCTCATGAGACCTGAGCGACAGGGACCAGGATTGACTGAGAGTTGCAGGATTGTGGCACATTGCGTATGCGGGGCCCATGCGCACGCATCTAGGGATGTTATTAGCGCTGGCCGAGAGGTGGCACAATGAGACGTCATCATTTCATCTCCCCACTAGTGAGCCTACTGTCACTTTGGAGGATGTTTGGCGCATTCTACGATTGCCTATTCATCGCCGACGAGCGATATTTGACATGGACGAGGGATGTGAGGCCTACGGCAGAGTCCTCGCCACATGAGACATCATCTTCTATGAGGGAGAGATAGAGGTAGGGCGATATAGGGTCATAGCACCTCCCTACCATTGGGCAATTGTAGCCATCATTTCGGGTCTTGTTGCCCTAGAAAGATGAGGGCAATATTTCAATCTCGGCTGGGGTATTACTGGGAGCAGATGGTTCAAGACAGGCCAGTTTGCTTTGCATGGAGGCCTGTTCTTCTAGCTTCAATTTACAAGGACCTTCATGAGTACGTATACATAGACGACAGAGTGCTGGGGGCTAGGGTGACTTTACTTCACGTCTGGGCATGGGAGCACATTTTTGTGCTATGTCTATGTGTCATTCCAGTTCTGATGGGGGCAGACGATGCCCTCGTGGCACGATACAAAGGCAGCATGTCCTTTACACACACTGGTGAGCACGGGATCCCCTACTGGAGGTAGGTCTTAGACGAGATGCTAGTTTTCACTTGGCGTCCATACCTTGGTCAGCCTGGATGGGCTGATGATGCCGATCAACTATTTTACTTTCGCCAGGACCGATACATGTAGGGGTGGGAGCATACAATGATCGAGAGGTACCTGCCCAAACGCGTGCAATGTCAGTTTGGAGAGTCACAGGATCGGCCTGATGACGACTATGTAGCTGTCTTTGCTTACAGCATGATAGAGGTGTCATGGGGACATGGTATTCCTACCTTAGAGGCAGTCGATAGTTTCTGACATTTGGTAGCCCGACCATGGGCTTATGATAAGGGTTTAGCAGATCTAGGCACCACGCAGGCCTATAGAGACTAGTTCCAACCTCCACTTCGGTTGACCATTCCAGGCAAGGATCTAGATGTGCACAGAGTTAGGGGTAGAGGGGGAGGCTGAGGATGGAGAGCCAAGGTTCGACGAGATCTGCCGGTCGTGCCCCTAGTCCAGCTAGGGTAGGGGGATGTTCATATGTAGGATCAACAATAGGTGCCGCCAGTTCCACCACCATGAGCCGAGGGTGAGGATCAGCCTCACATACAGCCATAGGTACAACTAGTAGGATTGATTGCACAGCTGCAGGCCCAGGTTCAGGAGGTGATAGCAGAGAGAGATCAGGTGAGGGCTAAGAGAGAGCAACTCAGGGCCGAGAGGGATTAGGTTGTGTAGCAGAGACAGGCTGCAGAGCTACAAGTAGCCACTGAGCTAGGCCGCAGACAATAGATAGAGAGTATGACAACCTCCTCCTCCTAGGGTACAGTGTCAGTTCAATCCTATAGGGATGCTATCCAAGAGGCAGAGTACTACCGATGGTCTTATCATGAGGTCGTACCAAGAGCAGAGTGGGTCCTAGAGTATTCAGAGTGGGCCAGCCACAGACCACCAGAGGGTCACAGTGACAGGGGCGAGGTGGTGCAGGGGCACCTTGGCTTAACTCCACCTTGTTTGTCTTCAATTTTGGCTTGTACCTGATCTTAGCCAAATTAGGGTGTTAGTAGGTTGTGTTGGACCTTAGAAGGTATTGTGTGTGTGGAGAGTTAGTCATTAGGACTAATTTTATCCTAGTTAAATTTTGGCTTTAATTAGCTTGGGACAGCTTATATTAGAATGAATGTGTTAAATGTGTTCTAAACACATGGTCATTGTTAAAAAGATGCCAAAGGACAGTTAAGGAGTTGATGGTTCGGAGTAAGGAGATTGAGGTCCTAAACTTTAGGATCATAACATATTGATAAGTTACAAAATGTTGGTAAAAGTTGCATGATCGCAGTTGTGGAGTTGCATGTAACTTACTTGGCATTGGGAATCCCTTGAAATCAGGGTAAATGCTCAATCAACTGCCCTTGAATGATGGAGAAGGCATCAAAATAGGTGTGTGACTTGTAGTTAGCAGTTAGATGATATTGTAATCAAAGTTTTTTGGTGTGGAGTAGAAGACAGTTTTGAGCAGATTTATGTATTCATTGAAAATCCCGTGTGTTTTGTGGTGACAGTGATATCAAGGCGTTATTTTTACTGTTTCAACACTGTGTTTATGATCATTTGATAGTGTGGAGCATAGTTCATTTGGTAATTAGGTAGCTTAGAGTAGAGATATTGTTTTGAGTTCATAGATTAGATTGTAGAGGTTTATTTTCTCTATTTTGAACAGTTAGCTTTTAAATGGCTCCCCCATAAACACTTAGCACGATATTTCCCTAAGAATAGGTGAATATGGAAGGGTAGCCAAACCATTGTAAATATTTGGTAGTAGGTAGTTTAGAGAATGGAACAAGCATTTGTAAACCCAAACCCTAGGTGAGCTAGGACTGCCCGGTTAGGGAATTGGGAGTGAAAATTAAAGAACCTAGGCAGGGGAAGGGACTTTGGTACGGAATCTATACGGTGTTAGGGAGGTTTAGTCACATTTTAACAGGTTGAAAGGGTTGAGGCTTTAAACAATCCTTTGGAAGGAGATTTTCATCAAAGAACAGTGAAACCCTAGATATTTGTGATGATGCATGCGTTATGATTATGACTAATAGATCTATATTATGTTAACCTATGTTATGCAAGTGTGATGATCTATTTATGATAATGCAAATGCGATGGTATGATACATGAAATGATATGTAAATTATGCTTCTGAATGGATGCATATATGGATTTTTTATTGAATTTTATACATCTATGCCTATGTGGAATGATTTACACAATGAATGTTTTATGATGTTATTTATGAGATGATATGGATAATGAAATATGAAATGCGCTGGTCGTAATATGGTGCAAATTAAATGGTGTTAATGCATAATGAGATGGTTTTATGAGATGCTTAGAATAACAAATGTTATTATCCTAAATGTAATAAATGATGATGTATGTGATGCAATGATATGTTAATGCCAAGTGATATGCTGATGCGTAAAGTGGTGAGATGATGTCATGATGTTATGCAAGTGTGTATGCCTAATGAATTAAATGCTTATATACCTATTGTTTATGATTATGCAAAAATGATTATGAAATGCTTCCGTAGATGCTATGCGATGATTTATATGAAATGGTTATGAAATGAAAATGAATGTTTATGCAATGATTGATATAATTTCCTGAGATGCAATGTAATGGGTGAAATGCACTGACGTTGATGCACCTATCTATGAATAATGTTTATGATAACTTGTTTATATGATGATAAAAATGCAATGCATATGTTTCCTATATGATATGTTTATGCAATATATATGTTTCCTATATGAAATGTTTATGCAACATGCTAATGATTTGTGGATGCAAGATTTGTGACGATGATGGTGATGATGATCAACTGCCATAGTACCTTGTTAGTGTGGTTAGTAAGAAAAGAAGTCATTTCAACAAGACACAAGATGATGCAAATGCGAATGATGATGATGATGATTACTTGCCAAGGAATTGGGACTTTCAAAGGGCCAAATTTTCTTATGTTTGATAACACACATGGTATTGATGCATCAAGGTATAGAAAACCAGGATGGCATTGTATCCAGTGAGATGAACTTTTGACTTGACAAGTAGATAGGAGCATTCTTATTCACACTTGACATACAAAAACCTTGCTAGGATGCACTTTAGAAGTTTCAAACACCTTGAAACAAAACACAAAAAGGTAATCCTATCCCTGCAATAGTCAACAAGTTGTCCTAGACCTCTTTCATGCATACCTAATAAAGCAAGTATTCACCGAGGTTATATTACAAGAACATCCAACCAACATAGCAGACAAAAGATAATGATTGTTGCCCCATTCTTATTTCTCTAAATCCTTTGTTTTGGGATATCATCGAGACATCCTTAGAATGAGTGCAAATAAGATAAGTCAAAAGATAAAGACCAAGTAAACAAACAAACTAATGCTCTTCAATACCGCTAACGGAAAGAGGATGTGTTTTCTAAGGATGATAACATAAACTTATTGCTAAAAGATAATGCCCATTGTAGGAAGGATTCATCCTAGGGCATGTTAGTGGATGGTGGCACATCATTTCGTTTATCCAAAGTGTTCTAAGGGATGATTGATATGGGACCAATTCAGATGATGAGTTACCAATACGAAGAGATAACCAGCTTGCTTACACACCGACTTAGACTTAGGATTTGAAGTTTGGAGTTTTACTTTTAATCTGCTAGACTTGTTTCTAACTGTTTCACCAAAGGTTGATGATGATGACTAGTTTATTATGAGTGGTGTTTATTGCGGGTGCAAGCGAGATCAGGTGGATGGGTTTTTTCAAATATTTGAATGTTTTTGGAGTTTTGCAATGTTTTGAGGCTGTTTTTTGGTTTTTTTTTGGATTTTACAAATGTTTTGATTTTTGATTTTTCAATGTTTTGGGATTTTCTGAGATTTTGACCAAGAGACTAACCTAAAGACCTATCCTAGGGGTCTTGAGAGTTGATCAACAGATTAGCCTTGCCTACGTTATACATGCAAAGACCATGTGGTTCGACTAGATGACCTAACCGATTTATAGATGATGATATCCATGATGAGATGTCAGTTTATTATGACAGACTCCTAAAGGGCTGACCTAAATGTCTCAGGGGATGATCAAAGATCAACCTTGTCGACATTCAAGCTCAGAGACATCGTAGTTCAACAAGATGACCTTATTTTTGACTTTTTGACCTGTTTTGGGATTTTTGATGATTTTGAATGTTTTTGGATTTTTTGATTTGAGGACTTTAAGAATATACACGAATCTGATCCAATGAGAACATGCCCCCAGCATGATGCAATAGACTACTTCGATAAAGGCATGACAAACTGACCTTGAGGATGGGCCGAGTAGTACTAGGAGGGATCATGATACGAAAATAGGACCAAGTTATGGTGCGGGTGTGAGTGGATGAGTGATGGATGGAGATCTGAATGCGATGGATGATGGAAGTGAAATGGAGGGATGATGCAGAACAAGTCATAAAGATCATGGTGGATGGGAAGTGCTTATTTACGCAAGGCACCTATTTGCCAGGTTTTCACCAAGGTACTTGCTCAAAGTGCCACCGAAGTGGTTTTCACTAGAGGACAATTTTTTGATCCTTTTTCTAATTTTTTTGGATTTTTTGCTTTTTTTAAT
>VDFB02335583.1:0-41450 GCA_007258455.2 Sequoia sempervirens
TATATATATATTGTTATCTTCTTCTTTTTTTGCTATAATATTTGCAATTTCTTTTATGGGGACATGACAAACCTCCCTTCCCAAAATAGCTTGTCCCCAAGCAATGCAAGTTTGGATGCTCAAAGATTTCTATGCCTTCTCAAGTTGCATCTTCTTTGGGAAGATTCTTCCATCTTACCAAGTATTCTGTAGTGCTTTTGTTTCTTAACTTTCATTCCTTAATGTCCATGATAGCTTTGGGCTCAAGAATTAATTTTTCCTTGTCATCCAAAGGTGGTAAAGTTGTAGAAGGTATAAGGTACTGTCCAATCACCTGCTTGAGGCATGATACATGGAAGACTATGGATTTCACACCTCATATGCCACAGCTACAATCTTTTGCATAATCCTGTATTGTCCACAAAAATGTGGTTTGAGGTTTTCCGCCCCATTTATTTGTAGAGATGATTGCTTGTAAGGCTGCAATTTTAGGAAAACCACATGTCCCCTATTTCAAAAGTTGTCTTGGTTCTTTGTTGATTGGCATATTGTTTGTATTGATTTTGAGCTTGCTATAGGTGCACTTTAAGGATCTTCAACATGTCTTGGCTTGTTTGAATGAAATCTTTGGCCCTTGGCACCTTGTTGTTTGAAATGACCAAATCAACATAAGTTGGGTATTATATCCATACAAGGCCTTGAAAGGAGACATATTGATAGACATGTGGTGCATTGTATTGTAGCAATATTCCCTTAAGTAGAGGAATTTGACCCATGCCTTTTTCTGTTTTGAAACACAATTCCTTAATTATCCTCTACTCATTTGTTAACTATTTTTGTTTGGCCGTCTGTCTTTGGGTGGTAGCTTGTGCTTGGAATGAGTGTAGTGCCCATTTGATAACACTTGCCAAAATAGACTTAAAAATCTGCTGTCACAATGACTTACAATTGATTTTGGCAGCCCATGAAGTCTGGAAATTCCTTTGAAGAACAAATCTGCCACTTGTGGTGCCTATTAATCAGCTGCAATAGAGAATAAATTTGCATATTTTGTTAACTTTGGAAGCCCTGTGCTAAAGTCCATAGATATACTCTCCCACTTCTATTCAGGAATGGGTAAGGCTTGAAGCAAACTAGTTGGAAATGTTTGCTTTGACTTGTTTTGATGGCAAGTGAAACACTCACGTACATGCTTGAGCACTTCTTCCTTCATGCCTTTCCAAGAAAACCTCTCTCTAATTTACTTGTATGTCTTGTAGAATCTTGGATATCTTGCTAGGGGAGAATCATGAACTATTTCTAGGATTTTCTTTTTTAGCTTTGATTCAAGAGTCAAGAAGATTCTTCCCTTATACCTGATAAGTCCATTGACTACCTTAAACCTTTCATCACTGAAATTTTCATCAAAAATATCATTGGAAAAAACATCTTTGGCATATTTAGCTTTTAACAAGCCCTTCAAATCATTAGGAATCTAAAAAATGGAGCATATGCTTGGCATCTTGGAGAGTGCATCAACCACTGCATTCTTTTTTCCCTTTGACTTATTCAATTTCAAAATTGTAAGCTTGGAGCTTACTTACCCATTTTTGTTGGCGATCATTAAGGTCTCGCTGGATAAGAAAGAATTTTAGACTGTTATGATTTGTTTTCACCATGAACTTGCCATACACCAGATGTTGCTTGAATTTTGCCAAGGTGTGCATGATGGCGAGCATTTCTTTATTATGAATGAAGAATCCTCTTTCTGGTTCCTTCAGCTTCTGACTCTCAATGGCTATGGGATGATAGTTTTGCATTAGCCCCATTCCAATTCCTTCTTCAGATGCATCACATTCAAGTACGCATGGAAGTGAGAAATTTGGTATTGCAAGTATAAGTCAAGTACCCATTACCTCTTTGAGCTGCTCAAATAACCTTTGTGCATTCACTGTTCTAAGAGAATGCTCCCTTTTTGGTTAGATCAATCTAAGTGGCAGCCAACTGAGAGAATCCATGAACAAATCTTCTTTAGTAGTTGCAAAGACCTAGAAATCCCCTTAATTGTGTCAATGTCTTAGGAATTGACTGATTGATGATCTACTCCTTAAGCACTAATAACATGTCCTAAGTATAGAATTTTAGTCAACCCAAATTCACATTTGTATTTTTTTGCATACAAGATTTGCTGCTCCAAAATCCCAAGTACCTCATCTAGACGTCTCAAATGTTCCTCCCATTTCTTGCGATAAATCAAGATATCTGAATATGTGATTCATTCATGACTGAAAAGTGGCGGGAGAATTGGTGAGACCAAATTGCATGACTAGGAATTCAAAGTGTCTATGGTGACAATGGAAAGTTGTTTTGGCTACATCTTCACAGACTCAAATTTGATGATAATTGGATCTCAAGTCAGTTTTAGAAAAATATATTAATCCATGGAGTTCATTGATTAGTTCATCAATTCCAGGAATTTGATACCTGGTTTTGAGAGTTCTCTTGTTTAGTGCCTTGTAATTGATGCCCATCCTAATAGTGCCATCTCTTTTTTTCACTAAGACTATTGAAGAAGCAAATGGACTGGAGCTTGGACTGATGTGCTCTGCTGCCAACAATTCTTTGATTGTCTTTTCTATTTCTTTTTTGTGCATTCATGGATGTCTATAAGGGGTAGTAATGATATGCCTAGCCCATGTGTCCACCTCTATAATGTGCTGAAAACCATGGTTCGGTGGAAGTCTTGGGGGTATATCATTGAAGACCTTATCATGTTGCTTTAGAATTGCTTGAATGTCTGTTTGATATGAGTCTCATTTGGGAGTTGATTTTGATGAGTTGATAACACAATTGGTAGCCCATGCAATTTGGTCCTTATGAAAAACTATCTCCATCTTCGGCAGTGATGATCCTTGGTGTGCTGTCAAAAATTCTTTTGAGCACTAGCTCCTTGTTGCCTGATGTAAACTTGAGTTCCATTGATTCGTAGTTTTGAGTAAATTCCCTGAGGGGGTGTAGCCATTGCACACAAAAAACCATATTTGTTTCTCCTAGGTTAACCACATTCAAGTCCTCATGTATTTTGAGCTCCCCTAAGGTAATACCAAGTTGTTTCACCCTTCATGTGCAAGGAATGGTATATCCATCTGCAACACCGACATTAAAAGTAAAACCATTGAACTCCTATGTCCCAAGGCCCCTTTTGCTTACCAATCCTTCAATAAAATTATGTTTGTCCCCACTATCTATAAGAATAGTGATGCATTGTCCCAACAAGACCAGTGGAACTTGGGGGCTCCTGAAAGTATGAAAAAAGTGCTATTGTTGGCTCCTATTATTTTGGGTTCTTCTTCCATGGTTACTAGTTCAAGATCTTATGTTTTAGGTTCATCATCATAGGCAACCTCGATAATTGATTTTTCCCTTCCCTAGACGATGATGACCAAGTACCCACAACAACTTCCTTCTCAATTCATTTGTGGAGTCCACATCTTTCTTAGGTGGAGGAGGAGTAGATCTCTGCCCTTCTTTCCTAATATTCTCTTTGTGTTGATCGAAAGGAGGTCCTCTGGGAATGAATTTGTTTCTTGGTGCTGAAGATTCTAGATATAGGGCCTTCTTGATTGCATCCCGAAGAGTTGATGGATTAAAGGCTCTCACTAAGACCTTGAGGGGTTGGCTCTCACTAAGACCTTGAGGGGTTTGGCTAACCCTTTGATGAAAAGAACTGTGATTTTCTTGTCTAAGACATTTGGTAACACTACTGCTAACCTTTGAAATTCAGTCACATAGTCTTGTACTGATCCATGATGTTTCAATTGGGCTAGCTCTCAAAAATGAATTTCTGTATCCTTCCTTTTGAGCTTATCCAACAAATTTTTCCCATAGTTTTCTAAGGTGGTGATAGAGTCTCGTCCTTTAGTGATTATTCCGTGATACCACCATTTATGAGCCACCCCTTCTAGGTGAAGAGTGGCAAATTTGATAGCCTCATCTTCAATCAAATACGTGTCAATCTTTTGTAACCGTGCTTGCGCTGAACATTTGTTGGACCCATCATAGGTAGGAATGGTTAATTTGCCAACTCTACTTTGGAAGTCTCTGGGAGCTTGATATTGAGGGGTGCTTCCTCCTTCCCTTCTTGGTGTATTCCTCATTTGCAAATCACAATAATCTTGAGGGACATATCCAACTGGAATCTTGGGCTGAGATTGTGATATTCCTTGCAATAGATATTCATCATCTTTGGGGTTGGGCATTGCCATCCTTCTTCCTTTGGCTGTGGTTCTTCCATTTGTAGGAGTTTAGATTTGAGGATTTTGGGGCTTGGAATAGATGGGACCAAGTTGTTAGGAACCTGATTAGTTATTGAAGTCACCTCCTCCATTGTTTGCCTTGCTCGTATTGTTGTTATGTAGAGCAAGAATCAGGTTGGCTATGGAGTCTCTCATTGAATTTGCCAATGCTTCTTGGCTCTGTGTGAGTTGGGTTGCACATTTCTTCAAGGCCTCATTGGATGATTTTTTATCTCTATCACCCATCTTTTTTTCTTCTGTAGCTGAGTTTTGAGAGTTCTTTCTCTCCTCTTTTCGAATATCGCAGATCTCCAGCACTGTATGGCATGAATTCACCCTACAGGCTGGTAGGATTATTGCTCTAAGACCATTGTCATGGCTACTTAAAATGCAACAATAGTTTTTGGATAATTTATTTGCAACTAAATATAAATACCTAAGTAGCCGGTTCGGGTTCGGGTACGCCGGTTCGGCAAAATTTTTTGGGGGGTGGGTTCGGTTCTTTTTGGGTTCGTTAGTACAAATTACAAAAACATGTATAATATATATATATATATATATATATATATATATATATATATATATATATATATATATGCCTAGAAGCATGAGTTAGGATTAGAATATCACATAACATCATATAAACAACAAAACCACCATAAACTTGAATGTCATTTAAAACATGCATGATAAATATTCATTGTTCAAACTTCAAGTTCAATATTACAACACTTTTAAAGTTTTAATCATCAAATGGATTCTCTAAATCATTTAATCATCCATATCAATGCCAACATTGACATTAGATGAAGTAGGAAGACTAGATGAATCACAAGTAGTGCCAATGGCACCATCACTAGCACTAGTATTGTGCCCATGCTCCTGTTGGATATCCGACTCCTCATATGCAATATGGTGGGAACTGCAAGCATCCAAGTCAGTATCCTCTCGCACTATATCCCACAACTTCGTCTCCCCTTCCTTGTAGTCAGGTTGTTTGTGTGAAAGGAGACGCAAGTTGGAATGCACATATACTAAGTTGTCCGCTTTTTTTGAGAGCAATTTATTGCGCTTTATTGAGTGGATGAAAGAATATGTGCTCTAATTCCTCTTAGATGCGGATGAACTAGCAACCTATGAAGACAAAGTAAACAATTAAAAAATTATAAATGAAATTATGAAACTTTTAAAACTAAAATATGAAAATTTATTAAACTTACTTGTGATAAAATTTTGATTGCAAGGGGCTGCAAATTTTGGAAGTATTGTCCATGGAAGTACCACCAACTATGAGCATCCTTTAAGAACCTATCACGGGAGGCATCAACATCTAGATGATTTGAGTGCACAAAATCAGTGAACTCATTCTTGACTACACTTTGCAAATCTTGATCAGGGAAGAGTCTCACAAATGCTGCCTTGTACCCTTAAGCCACTTCTAAATCTCTATATGGAGGAAGCCTTCCTGGCTGTGAAAGAAGCTGACTGCTGTAGTATTTTGGAGTCAATGCAAAGGCAAGAAGGTGTAATGGAGTTGTCATTTTGTTCCATCTTTCTTCAACAATTGTTTGCACTTGCTTGAAGAAAGTCTCTTTAGGGTCTTGCTCTCTTGCATTTATGGTGCACTTGATCTTCTCAAGCATTGAGTCTATACCATCATATATCTCTCCAATGCATGGCTTGTCCATGTCAGTATAGTGAATCATCAAAACAAGCTAAGCTCGATCCCACCATGAGTCATCTAATATCATGCTCTTAATTCTTGTTGCTCTTTCAGTGCTGCTTTGCCTCCATATAGACCAATTGGTGCTAATCACCATGCTAGAAAGTGCCTGCCTAACTTTCACAAGTCGTCTCAAGACGATTGTATTAGAGGCAAAGCGGGTCTCTACAACCTATTGCAAATTAAAAAAAATAATTAAAATTTAAAAATAAACTTTAAAGAAGAATTTAAATTAGAATGCACAATCAAATTATGAAAATCAGAAAATGACAAATGTAAATATTACTTCACTTACCTTCAATAGCTCCAAATTTGAAAATGTTCTAAAGATCCCTTGAGACAAGTGGTGGTTGGTGACGAACATCTGAATGTCCTCAGCCTCAGTATACAATTGTTTGATCCATGCAATTTTATTCCCAATCTTTTGCAGCATAAGATTGAGTGAATGGACCGCACAAGGTGTCCAAAAGATATGTGAATATCTTTCCTCAACCAACAACCCTGCAGCTCTACAATTCTTCGCGTTGTCCGTTACAACTTGAACAACGTTGCGGGCTCCCACTTGCTCAATGGCTGCAATAAGAATATTAGCAATAAATTGCCCATCTTTTACTTGCCCCTCACAATCCATGGCTTTCAAAAACATTGCCCCTTTAGGGGACACCGCTATGACATTGATCAAAGGCCGATTTTTTGAGTCCTTCCAACCATCTGAAACAATGGACACACTTGTCTCAACCCATGAATCTCTTATAGGCTTCAATGCATCTTCAACCAACTCAACCTCCTTTTCCAATAAAGTGCTACGCACCTTCTCATAACCCGGGCCCTTGTACCCTTTTGGAGCTTTATTAACCGCTCTCAACATCTCTTTCCAATATGGAGAACAAACAACATTAAAAGATAATCCATTGGCATATATGCATCTTGCTACACATTGGTCGGCAAGGGCTCTACTCTCATTTTGAAATGCAACTTCCAAAGGTCCCTTGGCTCTCTTGTTTGCAAAAGGTTGTGCACTTTCAGCTTGAAGATTCGGAATGGCCATAAATGGGTGGTCTTCTACCACAATATTGGGATTGGGATTAGATGGGGGCTGCATTCCCTTTGATTTTTTTTTTAACAAAGGGTGATTTCCTTTTTGGGCTTCCCGTTGATCTGCTGCTTCTTGCTCCATAATGTATTTTGCAACTGTCTCAGGTGCAATAGGGGCATCTTTTTTTCCAGGGCAAGGCGAGATGCCTTTTCCACTTATGCCACACAAATGTGCTTTCACCCTATGGTATGAACTAGAATATGTAACTTCACACCCATTGCATTTCCAAACATAACCACCACCACCTGGAATCTGTTTTATCATTTCAACATACTTCCATAGAGGAGAATTTGCACTTGTTTTGAACTTTGGGTTTGGTTTAGCTACGGAGCCGGAGGTAGAACCCATTGACATTGTGATTCCTATGGCAATTTGTTTTGCAAACAACACATTCAAAATTTGAATGAAAACAAAATATAATAATTTTTTTAAAACCTAGCTCTTTTGAATCTTGCACAATGTATACATTCATAGAAGAATAGAAAAAAAAAGAAGAAAAACAATGTTTCTGTTTGTAAAACAAAAAAAAGAATGAAAAAACTCAAAAAAAATGAGAAAAACTTACCTCTTTGCAAAAATATTCTTCAACAATCTTTGTGGCAGCCAATGAACACTTGCAAATCTGTAGGAATGGCAATGCAATCGTTTGTAGAAGCTTCAAGGATCAATATTCAACTCCTTTTGTCAATCCAACAAGTTAAAATAAGAACTCAGCCTCTTGGAATGAAAATGCTTGTTTGCAAATCAAATGAATAAAAATGAGGTAGTTTAGGCGTTTAAAGTGTTTTAGAGGTCACTTTTAGGGTTCCCTTGGGCATGGTTCAAAGTCAAACTGAAGAAAATATTAAAAAAATGCAAAATAAAACGCTTTTTGGGCGCCCAACTCCGTCGGTTCTCCTTGGGTTCGCCCGGGTTTGACCTGGGTTCTGCTCGGGTTTGCCTGGGTTCTTCACCGGCGAGCCATGCCTGCAAAGCACAGACCCTGGTTGAACCCACAGATGGACCAGACCAGGACCTGAACCCGCTGCGAACCCGGACCAGGACCCAGCCCAGAACCAGGCAAACCGGCTACTTAGATAAATACCTTAACAAATTCTGAAAACAACACAATGAATTCTGAAACAGCATTTTATTAGGAAAATCTATCTCCCTGGCAACATGGAAACTTCCTTGTAAGTCTAGAAACAACGTGAAGTTACAGCTTAATCAATTCTTACAATTCAAATGGGATTATGGGACAATCTCACCTCAAATCTGCTTCTGGTCTTACAAGAGGTTGACTGCTGATATTGAACAGGGGCTGCAAAATTGAACTGAAAGGTCCTGAAGTTATTGTAAGCCAAACTGTAGTGCTAAAGTTGAGAAAATCTGCTAACTAGTACTGCTATGCTGGGACTAGGTAAGTGCTGAAGCTTGGTGGATCAATTGGGAATATATTGAAACCTCCAAATTTGAACTGGTTGAAACTATCAAACTGGAAGTATGCTGAATGCTTTAAGTTCCGTGCAGTTCGCTACCTGCAACCACCAATTGGATGGCTAAAGGTTTTTGTCCTCAGTCTCCATATGAGATACTCCCTTTGTGATGGAGTGTAGTACTATCTGTGTTTATTTTCTACAACCAAGCTTTGAATTCCCATACCGATTGCTGTTTGGCTTCTTATATTGATTGCTATTTTTATTCTAATTGGGTAGCTTTTACTTGATTGTTGGTTCCATCGCCCATTTGGTAACAAAATTCCTTGTTGAGGATAAGTTAACAGAACCATTTCTGAAAGCTCACCTAAACCCTGCTAAACCTGGGTTGCCATGTGCAACCCTGTCACTGTTGAGTTTAATGGTATCAGCTGGTGGTGGGGTCCAGGACTCTGTGTCCACAATCTTAGGGGCGATTTTTTGGGTTTGTAAGGTAGCATTGAGATCTTTCAAATAATTTCCTCTTTAGTAGTTTTATCTGGTGCCTCTTCTCTTGATGATCCTGCTTTAGCTGTTTTTATGAGAGCAGATTTTGGCATCATACCAGATGTTTTCAGGGTGAATTTTATTGTCTCTGAATGTGAGGCCATTTCTTCCTTTCTTTATATTCCTTAGCACTTAATCCATAGAGTCGTAGACTAAAATTTTCAGTGATTTATTAATCAAGGGTAATGCTGCCTTCTCTGAGATTAGGTCAGCTGTAATATGCCGTGTGGTTTGGAACTTTGGAGCATCCAAAGTCTTTGCTCTATAGACTCCATACAGATTGAGATGTCTCGCATGTCAGAAATAAGTTATTGACTTCCTCTTCAGATTAGAAGCAATCAATGCTGCAGGAGAGATCTTAGTATCTTTGTAAGTAACCAAGTAAACCTTCTCATGCACTACACTATTATTATTTATTTGCAAGGCTCTCATCTTAATTTCTAAATTTAGTCTAAGCAAGCTTGAAACCTCCAACAAAGAAAGGCTCCAATAAATCAAGAAAATGAATGTGTCTTAACAAACACCTTAGTTTGGTGTTTTCGTGTGGATTTACATTTACAGGCATATTGATTGCAGATTGATCAGTGTTCAAATCCTACTTTGGCATGTTCAATACCAAACAAGATTGTATTTCAGCCTTTGAGATGAATAAAATATTTTATTACGTCTTTCAATTGCTCTGTAAAAATCTCAAAAACATTTTGTCTGTGAAGCATTACTGATTATGTTGGAAATATTTAAATGCAGAAAATAGTTAATGACACCTTGCCCAGGCTCTATTCTGGTGATTTGAGTGCATTTACATTTACAAGTGAGTTGTATCTGTTTTCTTTCCTTTAAAGTGCCAAAAGAAGGTATCTTGACCTTGTTTATGAAACAGTCATTTGGAGTCGAGGAATTTTTATAGCATAGCTCCCATTTCTGGATTAAGCTGGACAGGCCATTGATTGTTACCTCATCTCTCCATGGGCTTTAGCTGAAACTCAGGAAGTGATTGATTTTGTTTCAACCAATGTCATGTATTGCACTTTTCTCTCATTTTTGTGACATTTGTTAAAGGGACATGTTGGCTGTTAACCCACTTCTAATTTCCCAGAAGAATTGTTTGAGATGTAGTTCTCTTAGCACAATGCTATTCCAAATCAAAGTCCTCTTGGGCATTTGTTCTTCACTCAAATTCTACACTGGAATTATGTGTATATCATTACGAGAGGGAAACTCTAAAATAACTTTTGCTTTAACAGCTATATTATCCATTTTGTGAAGACCTGATAGCTAATCATTCTGCCACATATGTCTGCATACCTGATCCCACCCACCTGATAAATTTCTTCTAATTCTGTTTAGTGTTTAACTTGTCAAAATAAGCTTTTGGCTATCTTCTTAATGTTTGTGATAATCATTTTTGGAGCTACTATAATAGAGAACAGATTAAAGGCATTAGCTGATTTAATGAATTGTAATATGTATTTTTCTATGTTACCGGGTTCGTACCCACAGGCCTCGAACCCGGTTCGGGTACGCACCCTGTTCGGGTTCGTCTGTGGGTTCGTGCTGGGTACGCACAGGGTGCGTGCCCAGCACTGTGGGTTCGCCAGGGTTCGTGGGTGCACGAACCCTGGCGAACCCACAGTGCTGGGCACGCACAGCGACCCAGCACAACCCAGCACGAACCCAGGCGAACCCGGGCGAACCCACGGGCCAAGTCAAAAAAAAATGGGCCCAAACATGATTAAAAAACATTTTTTTTAAAAAAAATTTCCCCCTAACCCTAAAATGGCTAGTGGCTTTGCACAGAAGTAGTCTTTTGTGAGCGGTAGATTAAACTTGGTTTGCACAAAAAGTTTGGAGTGGCAGTATGAGGCTAGTGGCTTTGCACATAAGTAGTCTTTTGTGATGTATAACACAGAGGGTGAATGAATAGAGGAATTCTAATTTGCTAAGAGCTGCACAGAAGCTCTGTTTTTAGCATAAACAGAAGAGGAGGAGCATTCAAGCTGAAGCAGCCCTGGTTTGAAGATTTCTGTGGATGTTGTTCTAATCCGGTCAAGTGCAAAAGTTCTGCATTCAAATCCAAAGCAGAAGCTCACCTAAAAATTCTGAATAACAAGAGAATCTCTAGGCTCATTAGAGGTGAATCTAGTGGCATATTGACAGGGATAGATGAAACAGCATATATCTGATTAGTTAAAAAAATCAGAAATAAAGAGTGAGACAGATCATGTTAATGCCTATAAGTAACCTTGAATTTTGACAGAATAAGTAGTGCAATAGAGAAGAACTAGGTTAAATGACCCTTAAATACCAATTCCAAAAATGATAATTTGACAAAATTTTCAGGAAGTTCAAATAAATATAGAAATTTGGAGAACCATGAAAAACAAAGAATGCTGAGAATCAAATATTCAAAATGTAATATCTTTTTTCTAAAAATACCTTTGGTTAAGAGACTTGAGACCTAGAAAACTTGTTGGCAAGATCTGTTAGAATTGGCATTTAATATTTATCTTTGGCATTTGGCATTGATCAATGATCAAGTATCATACTGTGAAATGATTTAGTTTTACAATTCTCTATATTCTCTTATTTTTTTGTATATATAATACATATATAGATTTATAATATATTAAATTATTAATATATATATATATATATATATATATATATATACACACGTACCCATACGTACCCAAACCCCTAAAAAAATTTTGCCCGTACCCACGTACCGGGTTCTCGTCCCCGAACCCGTCCCCGAACCCGAACCGGTAACTTAGGTATTTTTTGTTTCAGTGTTAGCCAGCTATTAGTCCACTTTTCCATCCACCTCTATATGTTACCTATTTAATTCAATTCAGCCTGTTTTCTCTCTGCTGTTAGTAGAAGATTGAAACTAAGATATATGATTTGGAAATTCCTAGTCTGAAAATTGAATATATTGAGGAGTTGCCTTTGCAGTTACTTGGAGACATTAAAGAAACACTAAGATATTTCTTTGTTAACCTTCTATACAATGTTTTTTAAAATCTGCCAATATTTTCTTTATGCACTTCGAATCTACAATGCTAGGTGGTGCTAACAATAGGGTTTTGTCAACCAATCACTGATTTATTAGAGATTTCCGACACTTGTAGGGTTTAGCTTTAAGTGCTTTTGTGGAGTATTGGGTTAAAGGCCCCTTCAAGGCACTTCTAAGGGATTTTGATATAAATATGTAGAGACAAGGCGCCAATGTGTTGGTACCCTTGTCTGAGAGCACAAGAAAAACCAAAAAGCATGTTTGGCTATTGATTTATCAATTCTGAGAAGGATTCTGTTTTCACACATCTTTTAAGTTTTGATCAATTCGTTCAGTTTCTATGAAATAACCCCTAGTAATTGCACAAATAACAGACAAAAAAAACTCCAACAACAATTATACTTTTTTATAATTTTAATAATTTTCAGCTAACAACATACATTCAAAGGAAGTCTACTAATTTAATACAGCTTGTTGCATACTCCCAACTTACAAACTGATATGTACTGCTCTCGAGGGTGTCGTCTCCAAAGCACCCTGCTGCTGTTGCAATGCAACAGACACGGAAATGAGAGCTGAATGTCTGTTAATTTTCCAAAGATGTCTTCTCTTCTGCCTTATGCTCTGTTTTATAGACCTAACTCTCAGCGATCTTTAATCATGGGAAGTTAGTTCACACTTAGCTGGGCAGTCATCTCTTCAATTTCAGAACTTAACTAAGCAGTTCTTTCCTCAATTTCAGCACATAATTTAGCAGTTCTCCTCAATCAATGGTAATGTCTAAACAGTCAACTGTTAAAAGTTACTCCTCAATCAAAGAAACCAAACAGTTAACTGACCGCCTTATCCCAGTCCATTGCAGACCTAACAATCTGACCACATGCCCATCTTATTTCAGTCCTTACTATCTAACAAAATCTACAAACACAACCATGTATGCGACTTGTACGCTGACAGATCACTCTGTCAAAATGGGTACATTACACTCTATTAAACTGAAGGCCCCTAGCACCTAGAAGAGGAAATTCAAAATACCAATTTACTTTACTAGCTCTGGAAATATTCAATTTGATTGACATGCCAGATTTCTTCTTTTTCACCATTGAAAGGATTGAATCTTGTGCCACCACCATTTCCAGCAGAATAGGGTGATTTGCCCCACAACATTTTTGGTCTTCTGATATTAGATTTGAGATGAGTTGTTTTAATTACTTTGGCCAGTACCTTGTAGCTGGTTTTGCCAAGAACCGCTCATCTGTAATCACCAAAAAATATAAAGTGATTCTTTTTGGGATCAAGATAAGGTAACTGTTTTCATCCTTTCAGAAATCCTCAATCACCTCAGTTTAGTCTATCCTTAAATGTCATTGTTTAATCTGCCTTGTCCAGGGTTGGCTTTGTGATTAGGGTATTGAAAAATTGCCTTTTCCAACTCTTCATTTATAACAGAGATGATGAAATCTACATTTTTTACTTCTGTTGTGATTTTAATGATAATAGTAATTAGGAACATTCCCTGTTAATGTGTCCTGTCTGTGTTTAAGAAGTGTGCTAAAGGAAGTCATCATGTAACCAAATGTCCTTCAGAGAATTTTAAATATACCTGAACATTTTCAAGTTTTTAGATACAATTTTCTCATGTCTGTATCACCGATTTGTGGAAAAAAGCTGTAACTTTATCTCCAGTTTTCAGGCTTGTGCCTCCAATGCATTTCCTTTTGCCACTATGCTTAGTCTTGCTCTTTTTAACTTGAATTCTCAGCATCAATATCAGATTTATAGACACTCTAGAGCATCTCTTACTGCAAGCTGCCAAGCTGTGATCCCAGTGGCTCTCTTTTCTTATCCCTTTTCCAAGTTTGAACTTAGCTTTGATTAAGCTTAATCTTTTCACCAGCTTTCAGCCTACTGTCTCAGATACATTTTTTCTGCTTCATAGGCCTTAACTTCATTCTTCAACTTCTATATCAGATTTAAAGCCACTCCTTAGCATATACTAATGCAAGCTGGCCAAGCTAAGATTCAACTGCCCCCTTTTCTTGGAAGATGCTACTGTAGACCCTGTTCCAAAGTTTGAGCTTAGCCTTGATTAGCATTACTTTTTCTGATTGATAATTGAGGGTTCCAAATTCCTGATCAGATATACTTCTAATTGATTACAAAACCAATTTCTAAGGACCTCTTTTCTGGGAAGTTCTTGCACAGCTACCTTTGGCTTTAGATTCCATGACGGGGGGGTGACTCTTCTGATTTTAACTTATATTCACCTGGAACTTGCACTCAGTGAGTTTGATGTGTCATTTTAGTATTTTACCTGATTTCAACACTTTCTTGTGTCTTGGACTCTTGCGTATTTGGACCTGAGGCTCCATTTTGGAAGTCCCATGCTTTTACCGTTTGAACTTATCCTATTTGACAACTTCAGCTGACTTTTACCTTCAAATGATCTGGTTTTGCATTTGCTTAAGATATAAGTTGCTGAATCGTCAGGAAAATGGGGCTATTCCAAGTATGATTCATCCTGGAATTGGATTCCAAATTGAATTGCCTGTGGAATCAGGCAGGGTTTGGATTTTTAGCTTCTGAAAGATTTGGAATCAGCAAGGAACAAACTCGGGTGATTCTAGGTCAGAGATGATGTTTCAAAGCTGTTTCTGTCATGATTCCAGTGTTGGGCGACTTTTTTGATACATTTTCTTGACTTCTTGACCACTGAAAAATTCTTGACAACATTTATTTCTCTCATTTCTAGTGATTAATGTGCTGCAGGCCTACAGGAACAGCAAAGAAAAAGCTTGTGTGTTTGACATGCTGCAGGAAAAGCTTGAATGTTTCAGACAAAAAAAGCTCGTGTTTGCTGTTCAGGCAACATTCCATTTAGCAACAGATTTCTACCCTCTTGCTTCTTGAAAAAGTATATAATCGCTTAGATTTTGGTGCCCTTCAGATGTTTGAACTAACTTATGATATATATTCCAAGTGATATATTTGTATTTGTAATATGAATTATTTTACTTTTAGTTTTTATTCATTCCGGTGCCCTTGGTGTTTACTCTCTAGATATTATGATGCCATTTATAACATTTATGATTTTAGCTCTCCAAGTCCATACATTATCATATATGTTCTACTTTAGCTTTATGTATAGATATTTATAATTTGTTTATATTGTAACAATGTAGTATGCATTCTCCCATACCACATTTCTCCATGGTAACCACCAAAAGAGACCCCATACTCCAACAACCACCCCCAAATTCATGCTTCCCACAGGCTAAAAACTAGAGAGCTCAATAAAAATGCCTCTGCCAAGAAACAAAACTCTTTCCCTGCTCAAGAAAATCCAATAACCCTAAACGTCTACGAGTAACTGACCTTTTGAGAACCAAAAATCACAAAACAATAGCTTTCTAAAACTCCACTCCAAATCATGAGGCAGTTTTTAATGCATTCCTGCCAAAAATATATGCGGAAGTATGTTTGCCTTTCATGTAGGTTACCTTCCTGCCATTCTAAAGCTGGCTCAAGGAAAAGTCAAAACATTTCATGCAGGCTACCTTCCTGCCACTCTAAAGTTGGCCGAAGGCAAAGTCAAAACAGTTAAATTTGAAGGCCAGCAAAATGACATGTAAGTTTATGATCCTACGACGAGGTCCTTAGGCCTCATGGTAAGTGTAGTCCAGATAAAAAGAAATAACTCTTAATGACAAAATATTTGCCACTAGACAAAGGCTGAAGTAGACAACACCTCACCAAGAATGATAACCATGACAACTGAAACCACTGCATCCAAAAGGGGAAACTAGATTTTGACATAAACTCTGTGTGTTGTGTGTCACAAATTAACCTTTTATGTATAGATTAAAATTTAATATTAATACTATCATTAAATTTTATTCAAATATGCATATCTAGTTGTATACGCCACTTCATAATATAAATTATTATTAATTTATAAACATTTTAGTATATTAATATTATTTATTTAGATTATAATATTACATTATTATATATTTATGATTTTTTTATGTTAGCCGCATAAGACAATTGGTGCTTGATTCAGAATCCCAGAGGTTTGTGAAAAGAGCCCTATCTGTGCTCCTGCAACAAACACACCCAATCTATTTGCTATCTTCTGCCACATTTCAAAACATTGGGAAATAGCCCTTTTATTTGTATATCTATCACAATATCTTAAAAATAGATTTGCCCGTGCCTATATTTTTAGGTTTTGAGCCAAGCTCCACTTGTTCAAAATCAAGTTAAAAACAATGGGGTCATGAAAGTCAATTCCATAACTGCAGCAGTTTGTCATACAAGAACTAAAACCAATGGGCCATCAAATCATGCATTCAAGTACATTGTACTATCTACTCTTGTATACGACCAGTGCGCTTGTGCAATAGACAGGGTATACCCTTGTGTTCATGGCTGACATGGTGCACATGCACACTTGTGTAACAAGTAATTTTATTTTAACCTAGCAATTATTCTTGAAGTAGTGCTGATTGGAGAACTTTCTTGTCTTCTCTCTTAAATTTGTCATGAACGTAATGGGTGCATTCCAAATGAGAAAATGGCTATCGATGGAATGTCTTTCTAAATTGAATAGAAGTGCAGCGATGGACATATTTCCCACTTACACCATGTTTTGGAGGAATTAATAATTAACAGAATGAGATGGGTACAAACAGACCATGTTATGATCTCCAAGAAATGACTTCGAAAAAGCTATGGTGCAGGTTAATTGGTTCTTAGGGAATTTCTTGTGATACACAAATCTGACAAGTGAAAATATTTTAATTTTAAAAGATTGTCTAGGAATTCCATTACATTGCCAAACCCAAGCGATTTCACTGCAAACAGTCAATATTTGCTGTTATTATCATTAAACCCATAAATGAATTGTAGCTTTGACAATGCTGTAATGATTATGGCAATATACATTTTTGAAGCCAGTGCTTGCTAAATGGATCTAATCATGATGCAGTTTCAAACATTTTTCTGTAAATTATTTTTTTAATTCTGAATTGTCCAACTGTTACTATATTTGTGTACTATTGTTCTCTGATTTAGTCCTTTACATAACAGCTCCCAAATTTCTTGTCATTGTTTGGAATTTTGGTGTGCTGCTACAGGGATATGCATTGATAGAGTATGAAACTTTCAACGAAGCTCAAGCTGCAATAGCAAATCTTAATGGTGCCGAATTATTGACTCAAACCATATCTGTTGATTGGGCCTTCAGCAATGGCCCATTTCGACGCAGAAACAATCGGCGGAGGTATGTGATGGTCAATTTTCTTTGTAGCTGCCATTGAGGAAAATACAATTGTACTTTGTAGCTACCATTGAGGACAATACAATTGTACTAAGGTTTTTCTTTTTTGGTTTCTTATTAAAATTTCCAGGTCTCCTCGTGGACATCGCTCAAGGAGTCCTGTCAGAAGAAGATATTGAGTTATACATTATCATGAGATGATCTAGAGGACGGCTAAAATTTGGGTTGACTCATTCTTTGCAAGCATTGATGACACATTTGGCTTGGAAGTTTAATATCTGGTGTATATTATTACATACTGAACATTGTTTTCTTGTCTCGTCAGCTATAACAATTGCAGAGATAGCCGAAATGGTGATAGCTTTCTTTGAGTTTGATGCTAAGGGAAGTGCGATGAAATTTATTGGTGGGAAGATCTCTAAAATTGTTTTTGGCCTTAATATCTCTTCCTAAATTGTCATTTTCAGTTTTTCCCTTGAATTCATAGCTTATTACAGCTACATATTGAAACAAAGATTGCAATTAATTGATAGTAGCCAACAGCAGTGAGAAATTTGCTGTGTACTTTAAACCTTTTCCTGCACGCTGAATGGAGTTGTGCCTTTTTTTCAATTGGTAGAAAGCTCTGGTTGCCAGCAAAAATGAACAAGGAGCATCTAAGCTTGTAAATGGGGAAAAAAGACTTAATAATTACAATGTTCCATTAAGTTTCTGAGTGGGGGCATAGGAAATTTTTTAAAATATGAGAAATTTCAAATATTCATGTAGTAAGGCATTTACCATAATAACCTGAAACATTAGAGCTGAATTTAGAATTCATGAATCAACACATGAACTAACAACATTTCAATGTCTAATCATTTGAGTTTTCATTATTAATGTGCATATACAACAAAATAAGAAGTAAAAAAGGCTACAGCTACAAAATGGCAAAATTTAGGCAACTAAATTGTTGCTGTTATGCTTTTATATCGTCTTAGTCTAAATCATATAATTAGTTTGGATCCAATCCATTGATAATAAGAGGGATTGCATTATTCAATAGAACCCTAACCAATCCCTTTTATGTTTAAGCCATCTTGTAGTTGGAGTTTGTTGATCTTGAAGTTGTAAGGTAGTATGCATAGTCGCCAATTTCTCATTTGGTCAAGGGAAGTCTATTCCTCTCGAATGGTTGCGTGATGTATGTGAGCCAATTCCTTTTATGATAGAAGATAAATGGGAAGCATTCTCAACTTTGCTGCAATCTTGCCATGCCAAGTCCACTATCAAATAGGGTTGGTTTGAGTTAATGTAGCTCTATTTATTCTTTTATCATTGGTCTGTTAAGTGTTAAATCTCTACGATGGAGAGGCAAGTCCACTATCAAATAGGGTTGGTTTGAGTTAATGTAGCTCTATTTATTCTTTTATCATTGGTCTGTTAAGTGTTAAATCTCTACGATGGAGAAAGGCTAGCCATTTTGTTTGAAGTAAAGATGCCTCATTGTTATACTCTTTTCAAGGGCCTTCATGAGCTCTTCTTTCACCTTTTCATTGCAAGTCATAGGCTTTAGAGCATAAATTCTCATATGAAGTGAGACATTTATAGTGTTCTTTTGCTGCTTTAGAATGGTCATTCTGAGTTGTCGGTTAAAAGAATGGGTTGCTCAAATACAATATCACCACAAAAATGCTCATCTTTTGACGCAAAGTATAAGGTAGTATTGTGATCTTGGGCAAAGGATTGCAAAGAAAGAGTCTAGGACAAAAAACACAAGGAAAGCTACAAGGTAAATGAAAAATGGGATAGGTACGGGCCAAGATTTGGGTGGATATAAATTCTCTCTAGGTTAGTGATAAATTGGACCCATCTAAATTGGTTAAAAGTATGTGACTTATTGAATCCTACCAATAAATTAGGAATTTTGGAGAATTTGGATTTGCATTGCTTGAGGGAAAACTATTTTTGGGAATGACAAACTTGTAATGGTTTTTTTGCGGAAATTAATTTATATTTGTGGATCAAAAGTTCATTTCCTATTTTTGATGATCTAAGCTTGATTGATCTAGCCTTATGGGTCTCAAATATTCCAAGTGTGGAGGTTTTGCCGTTGAAATTTCTTAAGAATGTGCTTATGTTAGAGTTTCAAACTTTCCCTTCTTGTTATGCCTTTCCACCCAACTCTACCATTTCCCTTATTCCTATTTGGATATCAAACTTCCTCATCTTTACATGCCTTTCCTCTCAACTTTGCCATTTCCTTTGTTCCTATTGAGATCTCATACTTTCTCATCCAAACATGCCTTTACTTTTAAGTTAGCCTTTTCCCCATGTCCCCATCAATATTTTAGAGCTCTCCAGATAGTCATCTTTTTGTTATCCCACTCTTTTTGTTATCGTTGTTAGAGTTCACACTTTTTCTTTCTGGCACGTCTTTTGCTTGAACCTTGATTCTTTGATCCTTGTATATAGTTACCCATCAAAGCCATAGTTTTAGCCTTCCCCTTACCCAAGTGCCTTTCTTGTGGTACCCTTGGAACTTTGATCCTTATTGGAGTATTAAACACCTCCATTTGGCATGCCTTTCATCCATCTCCACCTTCATTTCCTTCCTTGTTAGGGTTTCAAAGTTGTCCCTCCCATTATCCCTTTCTATCAAACCTCACTCTTTCTCCTACCTTTGTTAGAGTTTTGAGCTTCCCCTTGCATAACTTTTTTCCATAGTTTTGACCTTCCCCTTACCTAAGTACCTTTCCCATGGTACCCTTGAACTTTGATTCCTAACAAGCGGTGTCCCCTAAACTTTGAAATTCTTGCCTCTTTGCACTGTTTACCTCACCTAACTCCCAACGCAAACCATAGTGCCATTAACGACCAATTTGATGTTGTAACTACTCTAGAAGGGAATTTTCGACTTAGAAACATTATTTAATTATTAGTGTGCAGATTCACTTATGCCTCTAGCATTGAAACAAAAAGGAGGAACCTTTGTTTCTATTAATGCAAAGACATTTGTATATCACAAGAAACACTTCTCCATGCCTCTTGAGTACATCCAAGCACATGTGGGCATGATTTCAAGCATGATCCAAGGGAAAATGATGTTTGATAGGTATGGCGTTCTTTGTCATGTACCAATCTTGGGATTGTGGAGATTAATGCAGAATTTGACATTCTTTTTTGGGATATTAAGGGTCCAAAGATTTATTTGGGAGAAGAATGCACATTCTACACACAAAAACCCTAGCCAAAATTATTCTAAACCCTTGTGTTTGAGCATTTAGATTTGAGGACAAAAAATCCTAAATTTATATGAGACTAGAGGATGAAACCCCTTTAGTTCCACGAGTTCAAGGTCGAAACCCCTTTGGCCCTATAGGATGATCTCATTAAGAGTTTGTGACTAAGCTTTCATGGTGGAATATGTTAGCCACATCCGACTTGCATGATTTGTAGCTTGTCATGGATTTCAGCATTGCATTGTAGTTTGTTATTGCTATTGTAGTAGTGTATTGTAATGTATTTGAGACCTGTTTAATATAAGAAAATCTTTCTAATTTATCTTATGTATTTGTGGACCCAATTTGTAATTTGGGTGATCAATATTACTATGTAAATGTGAAGATTTTTTTTTTGGATTTAGCAAGAGTTGGGTGAACATATAAATTTGAAATATATTTGTCCAAAACATTAGTTAGGGACATTACATCCTCTTCCATGAAACATATTGTTTTCCCTTCTATCTTTATTTCTTCTCTTCATTCAACTCATCCATGGGCAACACAAATCCAATTTTTAACTTGAAATTGATAACATTTTTTTATTTGTAGAAATACAAATGGTATGTAATTGTTGAAAGAAGTTAAGAAAGAGAATTCAATGGGATGCCAAGTTATTTGCAATATTTTCTTTTGCTAATTTTTCCTCTATATTGTGAAATCATATGCCAGTGTAGTGAAAAAGAAATATCTTTGATAAATATATTTTTAATAAATTTCTAAATTCATGTCTTGACAATGTGCACTTAGTTAGATGGAATATTATACATTTTCATTACTATTTCTTTGATAAATATATTTTTAATAAATTTCTAAATTCATGTCTTGACAATGTGCACTTAGTTAGATGGAATATTATACATTTTCATTACTATTATATATATATATATATATATATATATATATATATATATATGATTAATTAATATTCTCTCTTTTAATGAAGTGACTTTTTAAACTTGAGAAAAATTCTTAAGATTTTGGGTGAATGGAATTAAGCTTAAATTTTGGGGTTGATGAGCTAAAGAAAATATTAATGTTAACTAAATATAATAAATATTATATTTTCAACACATTAAAATCTATTAAAACTATTTTTGGATTTTAAAAATAATTTCATATACACAAGTAGAAGTGGTAGAAACATAAAGTTCTTTAAAAATATTTTTAATATTTTTGTAATTTTGCACCAAAGTGATGCCACCTATTTAGTTGACAATTTTGACTAGAAAAGTTTTGGCCAAACAAATCGAGCTAGATCACCTTTTTAGCTAGACATAGTTGAAAATGCTTAAAATCAAGAGTGTTAAAGATTTGCCCAAATGAATGACAACTCTAAAATTTCAACCTCAAAACATTTCTCATAGATGGTTTTTGTGATCATAATGTTAATTTTACTATAGCTAGTGATGTACTTATTGTTGATGATTCTTCCATTTCTTGTAATAATGCTTTGTTTGTAAGTACTTTCCCCTCCTTTCATGCCATATGTAAGGAAAGAAAATTAGATGTCCACATTTATGATGTCTCCCTTATGCTCACCTTGACATGCTAATTTTTTAGGTGATGATGGTCGTAATCCTCAAACAACTCATGTGGTTACCTTGGCTTGTGTGAATATTCCACCAATCTATAATTTTAATGAATCTATGTTAGTGTTAAGAAATAATGCATCAATACCGACAATCTGAATCCATTTCCTACATAACCCCATGAGAGATAAACATGCATGCAAGTAACCATAATGTATAGATCAAATGGACAAGGCACAAGATAACACAAGATATACCCTAGGAAAACCCAACCTCCAAAAATATTCATACTCTCTATTATTCAACAATAAAGCAATACAGGAGTTACAATGAAAACCTCTAAAGCATCAAGCCTCTCAATGCATCCTCCATGTGTTCAAGCATAAATCCACATATCCCATGCCATGCTTCAGATATGCATTCCTTAGAAAGACTCAATAATGATTGTCCATTCACACAACCAACCTTAACCACTAAACATATGCTTGCTTTTATAGATACAAGCTTACACAAATAAAATCAAGTGGTAAGATAAAATCATGTACCACAAAACCATGTGAATACAAAACCACTAATCCCTTATTTAATATTGGGTACTAAGTTTTCACTTTATTAAATGCTTTCCCCAATATTAAATTATTATCCCATGTCTCCCACACATTAAATAATAATACAATGTTAGAATACAACATAAAGTGGTCGCCAAATAACTACCTAGTGTGATTAACCACACCTCTTAGGTGCATCACAACTAAATAATTATTTAATTACAACACTATAATATAACATTTTATGCAATGGTGTACAACACTATATCTCAACATTCTCCCACTTGTTGTATACATTGCATAAGGGATCAATCAATGAAATACATCATCATAGCCATACATGAAATCACATGAATCTCCAACGTGCTCTTGTGCTCCATCAAGATACATGCAATAAGAACAAAGTGACCACCATCTCAAGCAAGAATTCCTCTCATCCTCCAACATTCCACCTATGAAAGAAAAGGAACATGCCAAGGTGAAGATGCACCAATCCAAGAACACAAGCATCAAATCCAAATGATAACAAAGGTTGTAACCAAGCTGCTGTCAAGTAAAAAGCCCAAATTATCAAAAATAATATCCACAACACATGTTAATACATCCAACCATCCATACCTCCTAGGCATCAACAACATTAATAAACTCATGCCAACAACATATGCAACCCATAAACTACAATCAAAAGCTCCCTATATCAAACCTGTCAATGAAGAACATACATATCCAAGAACTCCCACTGCAAGGGTAATGTCAAAGCATATGAAGTCTATGAATCAACATTATATCAAGGTGTGATAAATGGTGAACAATGAAGCACCAAGAACAATAAAAATGATCCACACATGTAACACCAATACTTGCATACTATCTCATAACATGTCACCACCATCCTCTCAAATCATATGAATATGAACCTCTAGGAAGGAACAATAGAAAGAAGAGAGAAAACCTATAAACCATACCATGTCCTATCAACACCTCAAAAGTGCAATGCTGTGTCAAGTATGATCTCCTAACAACCCCAAATGAGAAGCCTCAACAACACCCAGAACAACGTTCAATCTCTTAAATTAAACAACATATGAATCATGTAAATGCCAACATGGATGTAAGCCTCTTTAACCAAGAAGATCAAACTTAAAGTATCCTCTCCCAAATTAGGAAATCAACCCAATAACCATCTTCTAAACTCATCAATGAATGATAACATAAACTTAAATGCATAAGCAGATAACCATGCTAAACATCTCTCAAAATGAATCCTACATAACTAAATATCCATAGCTCAAGACCCATATATATGAAGAATAAAGCAATATAAACTCATGCTAAACATCTCTCAAAATGAATCCTCCAGAACTAACTATCCCTAGCTCAATATCCATATCTATGAAGGATAAAGCAATATAAACGCATGCTAAACAATCCTCAAATGAGTCTCCAAAATAAATCACCACGAATCAACTCATTCCCATGAGAAATCAAAGCATAAAACATAAACACATCAAAAATAGGATGGGAAATACCTATTAGATGATAAACTACCTAGTAGACAAAGAGTGGGGAATGAGAATGCTCTTCTAGGATAACCAAGTCATCATGCCTCACTCCAAGAACAATATCCTCTCAAGTCCATCATGATCTCACATCCTTATCTAGGTGAAGGCTCCTCGGTCTTCTTGCAAAAGCATCCAAAGAGTAATCGTCTCAAGCAAGTGTCTCTATTCACAAGAGAACTCCAACCTCACCCATGTCTCCAAGAATCCATGAGCATCTCCAACCGATCAATTCATGCTAAGCTCCAAATGTAACAATATCCCACAAAGATCCCAATCAAATGATCAATGTACTCAACACCAAGAAAAACAATAAGATCAATGGAAAATCCCTAACCGTAGAATTAGGAACCTATCAAGACATCATGATCTATCCATCTCCTCCTAGGAGATCACATGCAACAATGCGTACATCCTGGTATCAAGAGAACATGTACCATGCCAAACTCTAATCTAGAATCAAGAGTATATCATGACATAATACCAATCACACTCTAAACCAAGAATCAACATCTCCAATCACATGAAGATAACCATCACCAATGATGAATCACGTCACTACCAACAACTCCCACTGAATTGTGATATTGAGCTACACATGGCATCATGACAATCATATACTCCATGAAGATCATCCAGGTCCACACACGCAACTAAAATGCTAAACATACCAAGTAGAACCAAGATCTCCAAGCCAAGAAGATACAACTTCCATCAAAAGATCAAGAACCAATCCTACACCATCAAGTCATCACTGTCAAAAGCTCACATTGAAATGTGTAACCAATCAAATAACCAAGCTATCATGACATCTTGCTAAAACCACATGCTACAAGTACCATCAATCAACTAATTGGGTACTCTAACCATCCATCCTCTCATCCTAAAGCAACATACCAATGCACAAATGACCATAGACGGCCAAAAAACACAATCTGCATCAACACTGAATTAATCTCGTGGATATAGACAATCCACATCTCAATCATCCCACTACAAATGAAGAGGTGGCGAAACCACACACCTGCATAACTCGTGATCAAAACAATGAAGCATGCAAACTTATCATCACATTAGTAACCTGGAAATTGAGATATCAAAGAAGATAATATTGTAGACATCAAGACTCAAACACCAAATCAATCATAGATTTGATCTACCAAGCATGTCCACAAATGAGTAACCATAGTCTAGGAACCATACAAGCATTAAGGATATAGAAACAACCTCCTAACACCAAACTGAAACACCACCAAACAAACACATACATGATCATGTCATGCTAATGCTCAAATGTACCTACATATCCATGACACCATAATCATAGTCAATGATGTACCTGCACTCAACTATCACCCATACAAGACTCCAAGTCTCCACTTGCGTCAAACCATGTCCTCAAAACTGAAGACAACCTATATACCTGTCACCATCAAAGTCCAACTCTGAAGAACACCTGTAAACCTGTACCAAGTAGTACCAAAGTGATAATCAATTGTACCATCATAAATATCATATAAAAACATGTACTCCCTCAAGGTTTTGCCTCTTGACGCATCCAAATGCTCACACAATCACACCTCGAATCTAAGGCTCCTGCAAGTGATCAAACAAGTACCATATATTCCTTGCACAACAAACTGATAATATGACTGATCCACTATGTAGTACACTGTACATGCTCTCCAACACCTATTTAAAATTGAAAAACTGATTCTATATGCAAAATTTATGCTCCAAACTGTGAAACCAAGAACATCTGACTTTTGAGCTCCAAAAATTGTTTAAAAAAACAAAATCATTGAACCAAACCTATACCATTGAATAGTGCTCAGAACCACCTTTCCAACAAGTATAAGAAGTAAAAAATCCAATAACTTGGATGAAAGTTATGCCCATTTAAAAAAAGAGCTATAATTTGCCCAATTTGGCCTATCTGGTGGCTTGCTGGTGGCACCCGAGTGAAGCCATCGGCAACGACAGCGCCTCGAGCGATGCACTAGTGGTAGGTAGGTGGCAATTTAAAAGCTTATTCAATTTGATTTAATTTTTATTGCAAGCTTTTTGAATGACAAAAATGAAATATCATTAAAAAATATTTTTGGTGAATTCAAAACTATTTTTGAAAATTTATTTATTGACAGTTTCAAAATTTTCCCGCCCAATGGGCTTTAGGGCATAGTCCCCATGGGACAAGGGGGTTGCATCAGTCAAGGGCTAAGCCTTACCGGTGATGGCACCACTGGCCCAAGACTAGCCGCATGCTGGTGACGACACCACTGGCCTGGGGTTGGCTACCTACCAGTCGCCAGACTGGCAGTACCAACCGACTGTTAGCCAACCAGATTGTCAGGCCAGGTGTACGGGGGTCTGTGGACCCCTCCCCCCCACTATGATTTTAAAAAAAAATATTTTTCAATTGATTTTTCAATAGTTTTAAAAACATTTGCAGAATTTTAAAATTAAAAGGGTCGATTAAATTTTCCATTGTATATTTTTAAATTTATTTCATTTATGCGACTTGTGAATGTACCGTCGGGGGTTCATGGAGTAATTTTTTTGCATTTTTTCCAAATTTTCCAAAATAGGGAAAATTTTATATCATTTTTCATTTCTCAGCCATCCTAGATCCAATAGCGAGGTCCCTTTTGTCTCAAGAGGTCATCCATGAAATTTACTCTACAAAACCCTCATATGAAAGCTCAATCTAAGAAACCCTCTTTGCCAAATTTTGCATGCCTTAGATCTGCAATAAACCCAACAAATCTTTACAACCCAAAAACCCAAATTTGTAAACAAACACCTGCAACATGTGTTCCATACCTTGTAATGCCTCAGATCTAACATGCATGTCCATGGATTCAACTTTGCACAAATCTACTCAAATAAGGGTTATAACAAAACTTGGAAGCTCACACCTCTCATCAGCCATGAAAGCTCTGATACCACTTGTTAGGAAATAATGCATGAATACCCACAATCTTAGTCCATTTACTACATAACCCCATGAGAGATAAACATGCATGCAAGTAACCAAAATGTATAGATCAAATAGATAAACCACAAGATAACAAAAGATATACCCTGGGAAAATCCTCAAGAGGGAAAAATCCAACGTCCAAAAACTTCCATACTCCATCTATTATTCAACAATAAAGCAATACAAGAGTTACAATGAATACCTCTGAAGCATCAAACCTCTCCAATGCATCCTCCATGTGTCAAAGCATGAATCCACACATCCCATGCCATGCTTCATATATGCACTCCTCAAAAAGACTCAATAATGATAACCCACTCACCCAACCAACTTTAACCACTAAACATGTTCTTGCTTTTATAGATACAAGCTTAAACAAATACAACGAAGTGGTAAGATAAAACCATGTATGGAAAAACCATGTGAATACAAAACCACTAATCCCTTATTTAATATTGGGTACTAAGTTTTCACTTTATGAAATGCTTTCCCCAATATTAAATTATTATCCCATGTGAATACAAAACCACTAATCCCTTATTTAATATTGGGTACTAAGTTTTCACTTTATTAAATGCTTTCCCCAATATTAAATTATTATCCCATGTCTCCCACATATTAAATAATAATACAATGTTACAATAGGAAAACTCCGTTGCTATTGAAATCCTGGTGGAGGAACCTATCCCTTGCCAACCCCCTACAATTGTTGCTAGACGTGTGCTTATTTCTGCTAAAAGTAATTCCCTTGTGGCTAATGTGTCAAACCCCTCAACTCCGAGGTCTTAGAAGAGTGAGGAAAATAAAATTTATGAGATAGAGCTTCTTAGAGCTACGCCTAAGAAAAGGAAACATTTGCCTTTGCTGCTGGAGCTCCCAAAGGCAAAGAAACCAAAAAGAGACATAAATCCCAGCGATGTTATCAATATCATAGAGGAAGAGAATCAAAGTGAGGAGGTAAAGGAAAATTTACATGGGTAAGAAAGTGGTGGTAGTGGGGGGAGAAGGTCGACACGCCTGGAAAAAGTTGCTTCGAAAAATAAAAAAGGAAAACAAAAAATGTCTGTGAGTGAGGAGGAGGAAATGGGGTATGAAGAATTTGAAGCCCAGGAGGAAGATGACTCTGAGGACATGGACTTTGAAGACTGTGCATACGATATGGGGGAAGATGGTTCGAAGGAGAAGAAGGAAGAGGAGGAGGAGGAGAAAATTGAGCCTTATGAGGAGAAGTTTAAGGTTGAAAATGTTCAACATGTTGGTGAATTGGGATAGGATGTTGGGAATCAATGCGAAGAGAAAAATATTGAGGATCTAAGTACTGATTTTTTAAAGAGTAGGCTAACCTTTTTGTAGGTACAGTTCGAAGATATGGAGAAGGTGTTAGTTACTCTCATGAGGGTAACTAATAGATTGATGAGAAGGGAAATGCTGGGCGTGACTTCTAGGGAAACAAAGATTACTAGGAAATTAAAGAAACAGGGGAAACCGAATACCCTAAAGATGCTGGATGACATAGAGGAACCTGATTGGCGTGAATATATTGCTCTCATGGGAGAGTATGGGGACTTGTTGAAGAAAGCCAGTTAATGGCTTGTTTCCACCTCTCTCTTGTTTTTTGATGAAATTTTTGTCCTGCTATTTTATCATCTCGGACTGTTGTTTTTTGATCTCTATGTTATGGTGGAATACCACCTGGGACCTTGTTGATTTAATTAATGGCTTACGTAGAACTACGTATACTGGTAATAGTTTACTTTTTTGATTAGTATTGGTTGGACAATGGTTACTATTTTAAATGTTGGCCTGCATGCTAATATTGATGCTATTTTTTGGTTTGATGGTGGTGCTATTTTCCACTTCTCTCTAGTTCTTTTTTGTTTGCTGCTGTAACCATGGGATTAGGGCCCTTCCCTACTTATCTAATAAAAAACATAAAGTGGTCCCCAAATAATTACCTAGTGTGATTAACCACACCTCCTAGGTGCATCACAACTAAATAATTATTTAATTACTATATATAATATAACATTTTATGCAATGGTGTACAACACCATATCCCAACAATTAGGAATGTGTAGTGGAAATAAATATTTGTATTTATATATTAAATTAGTTTTAGCTTCACATTATGCATATATATATGTGATGACATTTCTCTTAAATGCATTATAACATACTTTGGTTGAAGAAATATTATAATGGTTCCTTTCCCATTATTCTTGTTATAAATCATTTCATGCTTTATCAAATGACTTATTAGATTTCCTCACTCTTCATCTTAGAGATTGTTAGTGTGATGATATTCTTTTCCCCTCTAGGCCCTTGCCTAAATGGTATTATAGAAAATTCTTTGAGTTATTATGAGTCATAATTATAGATTATCCCTTAGAGTCCCACTATGGACACTCATTCTACCCCCCCTACTCACATTATTCCTTCATACCGCATGGTTCAAGTCTTCTAGTCTATAATGTGTGACCCTAATGGAACTCACATTAATCTTGCTAAAGGAGATGGAATCCCATACTATGCTACAACCAAACCCTTACCCTTCCCTACTCACCCATTTTAACCACTTGTTTTGACAACAAATCTTTCTAACCTCGGTGTTTCTTATCTTATACCTCCATCCTTAAAACCTTTCATCTTGTGTGGATTTCTTGATGATCACAAGTATTTTTTACTTTGAGTAACAACTCATAGAAATTATTTTCATGCATAGGGCATACCTATATAGAAAATTTCTCATGGATTAAAGGACCCACCAACTCAACAAACATTGCCATGCACCACTATCCATTTACCACCTACTCCTAAATTATACATTAAGACACCTAAAGAGTATGGTCTTATTGATCCTCAAAATAATTAAGCTAAGTTATTTGATTGGGATTTAATGCACACATCTGACACCTATAAGAATATATTGTGAAAGGTTCTGGAAAGTTACACAACCATTTAAGGTTGTGATATTGTTAGAATCCATTCACATCAATGACAGTATAATTACATTTAACTTACACAATCTTAAATCCTTTCATCATTATCAAAAAATTAACTCATAGGGTGGTAGGATATTGGAAAAAACCATGAAACGAACCTAAGATGATAATGGATCAATATTGAATATATGTGGTATATATATTTTTATATAAAATCAACATTGACATACTAAAAAAATAGACATTAAGTTTAAAGGGTTTGGCAATATAGGATGAGGATATGTAGGTGCTAGTTGCTTGTTATATTAGAACTCATCACATTATATGTGATTGTAAGGCACTTATCTTATAATGTACTTTTAGGGTATCAATGGACCCATGCTAGGAGATTGGTCCCTTCTTTACTTCATTAATATTTAAAATTTGTTTATAAAGCATATTTTATATCATTATTGGTAATTAAGATGATTTAAGTATTTCCAATTGCTTGAACTTCAAAGCATCATTATTCCTTACAAATAATGACTACAAACCCTACCACACCTACAACGACCCCTCCATCCAATCTTAATGAAGATGATTGGGGAATTTCCAATTTTACATCATCATGTAGGTATCTAATTAAACAAAATTAATGTTTTGGAGTGACATACCTCCTTTGCCAATGGATCCTCACACATTTGGCAAATAACTTAAATTCCATTTTACTCCACATGGTAACAACCCTCTCCAACCTTCTTATGAATATAATAGTAATTCTAAGCACTCAATTTGATGATGACTCACATTCTTGTTTTCTTAGCTCAATTAAGAAGTGCTATGGCCATAGAATTAGTATTATGCAAAATGAATATTAAGGAAAAAGCTTTGATCCTTGAAAAGGATGAAATTTTAGAACCTATTCACATTCAATAATATTTTAATAAAGAAAGTATTAGATATCTTCCCCCAACATGTTAAAGGAAAATTATAAATAATTCTAATAAAATGCAAGGTCATTCTTTATTCATGGAAAATTATAAATAATTCTAATAAAATGCAAGGTCATTCTTTATTCATGGTATCCCTTGGAGACCCATTTTATTTCTCTTTCCTCTTTGCACCTTATTTATATGTCCTTAGGATCACATATTCCTTCATATAGATGATACCACATCATCTATCATAGACCATGCATTATCCTTCTTGCTTGCACTATATATGTTCCACTTCTAGTTAGGAAATCCTCTAATCTTCCTATTATTTATGATTCAACTCATGATATTTCCACTTTTTCTCACCCTTCCTATATGCCTTCTCCACTTGGGGACATATTTGACACATCTTTTCTAATCTCATCATGTTATTCTTTTCATACCACATTCTTACTTCCATCATTCTTGGCATGCATGCCTATGGACTTAAAAAATTGTTATTATTTGTGAATTTATGTTTGTGCTATCTTTTTGAAAATTATGTTAGTGACAATTTTACAACTCTTATACCACATTTTTACTGTAAAGTCTAAACAACATATATATCTTCTTGTATTCTAATGTACAAAACACTATCTTTTGTTTCTTTCTTGCAATTAGTTTTCATGATGGTATCTTTTAGATTGTAACATATATAAGTTGTTGGTAAATTGCATAGAATACAATTTTAAGGTCACACTTTTTAATTGCTATTTTTTGCTATTGTTCAAGTACTATTTTTAAATTGCAAAATCTTTCTTGTTTATTTAATATACTATCTTCTAATAAATAGATCTCAACACTAACATTTCATTTGGTGATTTAAGTATATTTCCCTTTAATATAATATCTTCTACAAACACTTGTCCTCACATTAGAAATAATATGCTTGCATCTCAATATTTTGAACTTTCAAAATCAAAATCCTTCAAAAATAAAAATACATTTTAGACCAACATATTGTTATATATAACCTCCTTTTCTGAAAACCTCTCTTTCCTTAAAATTAATCACATTATTTCATAATGTATAATCAATTTAGAACATACATCCTATCCTACTTTTATAATATATTCGCACTTATAATCATATACAAAATAAAATTAAACCTTTTTAATTCCATTCTCTAATATTTTTTTCGTGAACAATCTCTACTATTTTATCTAATTTAAAATGATAAAATATTATAAAATTTATAATTATATTATGATTTGAGTTCTAAATTAGAGAACCTTTAAAGATAAAATAATTAAAAAAAACTCTTTCCATAACTATGATTAACTTTTGATGTGACTAAGTTTTGCAACCTACTTAATCATTTGTTCTTGTGTTCACTTCTTAATTATCTTAGTTGACTTGATAATCAATACCCTTTGTTGTTTTTATGGGATTATCACTTCGTTCTTGTTCTTTCACATAGAAAATGATTTTGCAACAAATATACTTAATTTGGGCTACATTGTTGTGGCCAAACAAATGTTTTATAAGGTAGTCTTTTGGTTCTCACAATGCTTTCTTTGAGGTAGTCAACAAACCCATTTGAAAGAGAACAAAGTGACAATATTTTGTGTTGATCTTGGTTGTCTTATATGCTTATTTTGTCAAGATGCATCATGCATGGTAGAGGAGGATGAGACATCTTACACTTTTGCCTCTTATAATACTTATATTTATCTTTAATAAGATGAGATAGAAAGAACATAAAGAAAGATGTATGTATGTATGCATGAATTATTATGGATAAAATGTGTATGTGATCATAATTGTCATTTAATAGTTAATTGTTCAATAAATTGTATATGTAAATATAGTTACATAGTCTATTATGAAACTATTAATGTTTCTAATTATCTTTCTAATAAATTTGTAAGAAGATTGTACATATGGAGAATTTTGAGTGTTCAAGCTCAATAAAACTTTTAGATTTAGGTTGACACCCATACTCTCATGCTATTAAAGAAAAAAAAGTGAATGGAAAGGTTAATTGAATTTTCTTTGAAATGTTATAGAATTGATGTAATGTTAAGAAGTCAAAATCTCCCTTGTAGAAGGAAATTTGTTTGCAAGAAATTCCTTATTAATTGACGTGTCTTAGCCTTCCTATGTTGCTATTGATGATGAGAGTGATAAGGAAATGTGGAACATTGTGTAGTAGAATGAGAAAGATTGATTTAATAAAGATCATTCTCATATCAACATGGGTGAATTTATTTCAAGAATAAAGTAGTTCTTCTAGCATATGTGCTAGGTTTTGTTGTTTAGTTTGCATGCTATGGTTTGCTCATTCTTTCAATAATTTTTGATCTTTTCAAATTCTATGCTTATTTAGCTATGATCTCTTATGTTTATGTAATCTATTTTTTGAATTGATATAAAGAGGGCTCAATCGCCCTATGATTACATTTATCGATAAAAAAATATTAATACCATATCAAATAAAAATTGATGTATTTCAATTAGTTATTTCATATTAGGGTTGAAGTAAATGAACTTCATTCAATTAAACCACATGTAAATATATAATTCAAGTTATAAACCAAATATTGATAGTTGCATTGGTTCTTAAACACTAAAAATATGTTAGGTAGCATTTCAATTATAACTTAACTACTTCCAACTAATTACTCTTCGTTACAATTAATTTCAATCATTTCCATCTAAGTAGGATACTTTTAGAATGATATCAATTGATAACATATAATTGAATTTCATAGTTTTATTTACTCTCAAGATCTTATAGTATGCAATATATCATTTTACCTAGAATTCATTCACGTGCAACTAATTAGTATTCATGAGGGTTGAATAAATTAGTTGCATTCCATTATACCACATGTATAGATTGAAATGAATATAGAACATCCAAGCACATTGATTCTAGGTCACTTAACATATATTAGATAGTATTTCAAGTAGAATTTTATTAGAATTTTATCACTTCAAAATAATTAGTTGTTAATTGTGTCTAATTAAACTATTTTCATCCAACTAGGCTCTATATAGATTGAATTCAATGGAGAACATATAATTATCTCACAACAATCACTTGAAACATACTAGGTAGTATTTCAACTAGAATTTATTTGATTGCAACTAATTTGATTCCATTTAGATCTCATTAACAATTTTTATCCATTAAAGCCACATTTAGATCAAATTTAGTTTCTAACACCTAATTGTACATCAAAATTCCTTCAAATTTTCACCACTCAAAACATGTTAGGCAACATTTCAATAAGAATTTGGTCACTTACAACCAATTAGCCTATATTGATCACTCAAAGCAAGTTAACTAGCATTTTAACCTTAAATTGATTATCTTACGGGCGAAAGTATAAAGTTGTATCACCTTTTTGTGTAACATTAATATTTTTGATGGTTCAACTAAAATAGATTAGGACGAACCACCTAAACTATATAAACACTTGGTTCTTCTTTTATGTGTGGGGGTTGGGCCAAAGTGGGTTTAGTCAAACTCCCTTTGGCCCAAAATGTTTTATGTTAGCTTACATGGCTAACCTTTGGCACACATTTCCTTTGTTTTCCAAACTAGAGTCAAATTCACTTTTTCTCACCACTGAACAAATAATTTTTATAGGTGCAAATTATAGTAAAAAACACTTTCAAATATCTTGTTGGTTAGATTCCATGAAAATAATTTTTATTATATTTTAATTCTATTTACTTTTTTTTGTTTTATAAATTTTGGTGACAAGTGTGTCATTAGTCTAAAAGTTGAGGTTGGTTCCATTCACACAAAAAAAAATCATTAAAAAATCTAGAAAAAAATATTGCACTAGAGGAGAGAGTCTTGGTTGAGCCAATATCATTTTATTTTTATTTTTATAAATAGACACCAAAATGTTTAACATCCTATAAAATTACTCTTTTTTTAGGACACAAACCTTTGAATATTTATCAATATTTTTCCCATGTGCTAATTATCAAGTTCAAAAGAAATGGAAGAAAAATGAAATTTGTTACAATTTTCTTGATGTCTCATAAACCTTACTTTATGATTTTTTCAACAATTAAATAGTACTAATAATTTTATAAAAAAATATATTAAAATATTTTTCTAATTTAGAAAACAAATACAATCATAAATTATATTAAAATATTTATATTTTGTTAGTTATATATTGTTTTATAATTTAAATTATATATCAATTTTGCGTGCTTCAATTTAAAAAATTAAAAAATGTTAAACCTTCTCTTTATAAAAGGGTGACAAAACTCTTTGAGTTTTTATACTTAGACTAAAGAGTCCACATTAGGGTTGAACTAATCCATTTTTATCTAAATAGGATGTATCTAGATTAGAATTAATAAATAATACACAATTATTTTGATCTTCCATCAAGTCTCGATCGATCACAACATATTACCTACTACTTTAATATGAATTTGGTCTTTTTCAACTATTTTTTGCATATTATGGTCTAATTCTACCATTTTAATCTAACTATGGCAAATATGGATTGGATTCAATTAAACACAATCAATATTTTTTCAACCTTATTACGTCTTATTTCAACCAAAACATGGTAGGTAGCATTTCAACCAAATTTGAGATCATTTCCAACTAATTGATAGATATTAGGGTCAAATTAAAAAAAAATGAATCAATGTTAAGCCACATATAAATCAAATGAAATTGAATATTGAATTACATTATAATTCTGTTGATTCTTTATCACTTGGAACATGTTCTATTTCAATAAGAATTTAATCACTTGATAATAATTAATCTACATTTGATTTGAATTAAATTATTTACACACATTAGACTATATTTTAATTTAATTTAATCAAAAACACCCCATTAAATTGCAATTCCATAAAAAATAATCACTCAAAACATGTTAAATAGCAACTCAATCATAATTTCATTGAACTTCCAATAAACTAGTTTGCATTGGTGTCAAATTTATCCACCTACATCTAATTATATTGCATTTGGATCTAATTCAATCAACAACATGATTTTCTTATAAAATTTGTGTCACTCACCAAATAGATAATGGAAAAGTCAATTAACACTATGTGGTTATATCACTAATGAGATGGGCGGGGGCCCTAGCTCGGTTGGCTAAGTAATTCCGTTGCGGCTCTACTGGTCAGGAGTTCTAGTCTCCCCCCGTCCCGTGGTACCGGAGGGCGTGTCGCGCCAGCGCTGCCGGTCACGTTAAAAAGTTTACCAGGTGCACTGCAGTTTATAGGGAGTCGTGCTACCCGATTCCTGCAGTCTAAAATATATATATATCACTAATGAGATGGTTTCCCTATGCATTTGAGAGGGAAAATACCTACTTGTGATTGGGGGATTTATATTTTGTGTACTTTGTACTAGAAATGATAAAGGGAAGAGAAACTAAAAGGAATAAAAACTAAAAGGAAGAGAACAATATAAAACATAACAAGAGGAATCCTAGGTGAATTAAATGTGGAGAAGAATACCTAGACAAGTAAATAAAAATAAAAATATAATGGATATGAAGCCCTCCTCTCCATGGGAATATAACTAGGGTCTTATTTTTTTTATTGCATAGTGTAACAACTAAAACTTTATATAAACATAATTTTTTTATAGATCTGATAACATGTAGGTGACAAATTTTTTTCACTATTCAAACCCTAAAACCATAAATATTGAAAGAGAGACAAAATAGTAGAGTTGAGAAATATCTACTTAATGTGGTCAAATATCATTAAAAAAATTAAAATTTATATTATATAAAAAATAAATATTACCATATCCATTTAAAAGCATTGGCATATTTTATCTACGAAAATTACATTCCATTAACACTAGTATGTTGATTATACACATTGCTACATATTTCTAAAGGGAAAGAATTTGCTATGATTTTTGATAAAATAATAATGTAACCTAGAAAATTTTATCTAGAGAGCCTCTAAATTAATATATCTCCAATTTTTCATATTATTGTAATGACGAAAAAAATCCCCCCCCAACATGGGCTTGATTTAGTGTTGCAATGTGTTTAACATATTCACATTAGGTCTTGGGCCCTTTTAAAGCTAAATAAACCAAACTTTTCTTTAATTTAGTGTTGTAAAGTGTATTTATTTACACCTTCACATTAAATTTAGGAGTCTTGTAAACTAAAGTGGACCTAATCTAGTGTTGTAATGTGTTGAACACTTTCACATTGGATTTGGGGCCCTTTTTAGCTAAATAGACAAATTTTTCCTTAAATTAATGTTGTAAAGTGTATTTATTTACACTTTCACATTGAATTTTGGGCCCTCTTGCATTTATGACCTTAATATCATCATTAATAGGCCCCTAAGACCATATATTATGCATCCCAAGGCATATTTCAATCAAAAACCTGACAAGATCGACATATAAACTTAATTTACACACTCCTCGACACTTTAGCAATCAAAATAGGCCCTTTGGGACCCATACGCCACCTTGGAAGTATGAGTCCCATCCAGGTGTGACCCATATGCCACAAATGGCGTATGAGTCCCATTTGGCCTACTTTCAAGGTTTTGAGTAGGAAAATTGGGTTTTAAGTTCAAATTTCATGAATGTCAGCCTGTGGGATCCAATTAATAGGATATTAGATGGATTGCCTATATGAACAAGGTCTCAAATCATTATATCATCAAGTATTCATGATATCAAGTCAAGAACTCAAGAGTTAGGCATTCCAATACTTTACAAGGTCACCAAGAGAGCATTCAAGATCATTTCTAAGGCATTCAAGAGAAGATTTCTTCATCAGTTGTAGCAATTCAAGATCCATCATCATGTTAAGGATATCAAGCATCAAGTATGTTATTGAGCTAGTGTTGATATGTTGCATTGAAAATCCAAGGTCAAACATTGTTCTATAATTATCTCAAGATCTAGATCTACATCCTTCATGGCCATTTCATGTTAGATTGCAGATTTACAAAGAATAATTTACAAGGCATCATTCAAGGTATCATTTTTCATGTTTCATGTTCCATGTTTCATGTTTCATATCCTTATTTCATTGTCTCATCATTTGGTTTAATTACCTAAAGGGGGTTTGACCAAGGTGAACCCCTATTCCTTAACAATAAACTCTTTTTCTCTCTTTCTTTGCGTGATTGCAGATATAGGTGTCTTGGAGATTGAAGAATCCTTGAGGATTAGGTCACAATCTTGGAGAAAGTTTTTGGAGTTGTCCCCTCATTAGCAAGGTTGCTATCTTCATAAAAAGTCACCTACAACCCTAAGAATCAGGGTTTCGGATCCGAAAAAAAAGAGCAAACATTGAAGACTAGATTCAAACCTTAAAGTTCTAGAAAACCCTAACTGGACTCATATGCCAGTCCTGGCATATGAGTCCCAATTTAGGTCATTTTTTATATTATGTAGTTTTAGATACCCATTTTCAGAAACTGTTCCTACACAGAATCGAGATCTGGGACTGATTCACCCGGACTGGTGTATGAGTCCTAATAAATCTAAATTTTAGGTTATGTAGCATTTTAGGCCTACACTCAAGCTCTCAGTTTCGAATTACTTTCAGGTGTTGTGGAGTTTGCACACGCCCCATGGAGTAGGGACCCTCTTTGATGTCTTTGACCTTTGGTTTTATGGGATTTGTCTTTTTAGGGTCTTGAGATGGTCTTGCCTTGAGGGGGCTTGAATTAGTTAAAATTAACTTCAGGCAAAATGCTGAGTTTTAACATGAATCTAGGATTTTTCCATTTCTGGCCGGATTTTCACAGAGGAGCTCGGGTTCCATTATCACGGTCATGTTTGAATTTTCGAATCGGGTTTGCTAACTCCGGGGATACCGGTTAAAGTTTTGGACTGCGCTTCAGAAATCCTGAACTATTAAAATCCCAGTTTTTGCTATTTCCGCGGAATTCGTGTTCATCCGGATTTTCCGCGTATCTTGGGATTTTCCGAAATTCTGTCCTAGGCTCAGGTTTCCAGATTTTTCAAGCACGTCTTGTCGCTCATTAATGCCTGCAGTACCTTTGCTCAGACGCGTATTTGGGTGGATTTAAAACCTTTTATGCATCATTTTGACTTCATTATTCACCTGTCTTCTGCCTTGGTGACTGAGTGCATTCTTCGTTCGAGCTTTGAGGGTTGATCTTGAATCACTTGCGGGTGGATTGTTTGGGTGCCGGTGTCTGGATTTTCGTCGCTTGGGCATTGTCGGTTTGCAGTTGCTTCTTCGAGTTTAAGTATCATCTGGACTAATCCATGGTAGGTTGCCATGGGCCCTTCCATTTGTTTGCATGATGATTGAGTTTTTCTAGATTGGTTGATGGTCATTTTAGGTCAGCCTTTGCTTGATTATGATTTCGTATTTATTGAGCTGGGATTTGACTTTTCCCTTACCTAGATGTCATCATCCCCACTATGCGTGTTTGGTCCATCAATTGAGTGTCAGATGCATTTTTGTAGCCACGTCTGAGTAGGACTTTCCCCCCTAAGTGTGCCATTTGCCATATTCTGTAAAGGTTAGGGTTTTGGCTCATTTGCCCGAGTTTGCCAAGGTTCAGTAGGGTTATCACGATTTCATGATTTATGTTCAGCCCAACCTGCTCACACCCTGAGGAATCCTTGTGCACACTGGTTGATCGCCCAAATGATAGTTTTCCTTGAAATTTTTAGCTTGTCTGGGCTCTAATGGCGGGGGTCTGGTTATTGGACTTAGGGCATCATTGTTTCGCCATGAAGTTTGGTTATTCGGAGGTCTTTTGAAATCCAAGTTCAAGTGCAGTCTGAATTTTGTTGATTAGCGTCAATTTTGGGGCCTTTAGAATCCAGGTAGAAAAGATTGCATGATCGTTTGATTAATGGTTCGCGTGTCATCGTTCATCGGGTTTCCGAGGTGTCCGCGGAATTCCTGCGCACCCGAATTTTCCCGGTTTCAGCTAATTCCGCGGGGTATAGCGAATTCTGGAATATTTGTAATATCCGCGGAAATCCTTCCTGTCTGGACTTTTCTGGTTTTTCCTGTCTGATTTCATTTCTTTCGATTTTCTGAAGATAGGATTCATGGAGTAAAGGTTAAATGCTAATTTCTTTTTTTCCAATGAATGAATTTCATGATTATCTTATGATCTTTTGTCCGTACTAGCGATTTATTTGACTAATGATGTTTTGGCGATAATCGATAGCGTCAGTTCTCAGTCGCCACGGTGGATTTTCTCGACTTACTCGTTTTCGGATTGTTTTGTTTTTCTGGATTTCCAAGGATTGGTGATTTGTGATAGTTCTTAACTGCTTTACTTGATTTTATGCTAACCCTTTGATTGAAATATGAACGATAATTGGATACTCATGACAATCTTTTGTGAGTGCAGGCTGAGTCAAGTAAGGCCGCTGCAGGAAAATCTAAGGGTGATACGGAGGGATCCTCCATTTCAGAAGCAAAAAGGTTAAGATTGGACACCAAGAGTTAGTTGCCAGAAAGCAAGATATCTTCCATGTGGTCCAAAGTGTCTGACACCAATGTTGGAGCCTGGAGATATGAAGAGTTTAAACAGAGGACAGCTCAGAAGGATCTGTCAGTCTTAAGGCAGGGAATGATGAAATTCAGACTGGTGCATGTAGCAGGGTTCCCTCCAGCAATCCAATACTATGAATTGATACTTGAGTGTGCCCGACAATATGACTTCGACACCCAAAGGGTTGTCAGCACTAAAGGGAGAGTCTTGGCCAATTTCAGTCCTGTCTCTATTGCTCAAGCCTTTGACATGCCAGATTTTCCTTCTGTGTGTGCTTTGAACATGGACTTAGCTAAGACATATTATGAGAATGAGCCAACCAAAGCTCAATAGATGATCAACTCCTGGTTGGAAAAACCAAAGTCACACTATTCTAAACTGCCTAAGCAGTTGCACAGGGTTAAATTCAAGATAGACATTTATGATGCTATAACATTTTTTAGTAGAGTAGCAGGTTTGAAGACCGTTGGGGTATTAGAGAGTTGGATGGTCCATGTGATCACCAAAGTTGAGCAAGGAACCAACTACCATTGGGTAGGACTTATCAGCACTATAATTGACAAGCAGCTGAGGGACGTCCTGGAGACCAAGAGGTTCACCATGTCCTCCTATGTCATGTATGTGTTGGCAAGATTCTACCCATATAGGGGTTTGAATCCACAGGAACATTTGGACAGGACATAGTCTATGAGATTTATCCGGAGTTGCATCTAGGACACAAAGATTACAGAAGGGCCAATGATGCATTCACAATGCACATCACTAGGATGCTTCAAAATATTGAACATGTTAGGCTGTCAGATGGAGCAAAGGGGTTGATAAAGAATTATGGGGCCTGGTTCATTCAGTTTCCTACCTTCTCTTAC
>VDFB02335584.1:0-98306 GCA_007258455.2 Sequoia sempervirens
GATTCAAATGCTCGAAAGATTTATCTATGAAGTGCGGGTTTCTATTCTAACCAGAAAGTACTGAATTGAAAAGGGTGTAGGGCCTAAGAAGTTTATGTTCTATTCTAAATGCAGGATATGTGGAGCTTCACTTCAATAGACTTCAACCGGATTTCACCTAGCCTCCGTCGGACAGCCTCAGCAAAATCGGTGCAATCTTCAAGGGGAATAGCAAAAGATGTTCAAATTATGACTTAACATGCATACACCATCACAACGACGCATATAAGCATATAAATCACAACCGAAGTTAAACTCAATGTAATGTCCAGTTGACCACACAAGGCGAACTTATCATCAACAAGTCGCGAGTGGTATGGAATAAAGCGAAGCTATCTCAATAAAACACCACACACTAGAGTAAGCTACTTGCATGAACTAAGCTACTTGGATACGGAAGGAAGAAGAAACCTTGCTAGCATTTCATGACAAGACGAATTCCATCATCAATGAAAAGATCTATTATCATAAAATGTGTTACACAACAATCTCTTCAAAATTTTTCAAAGGGAAAACTTTCTCTCTTCTCCAAATTATGCAAAATGCTCTACACTATCAATCTATACTAAGCTACTTCTAACTTGTCTCTCTATTCTAACTTCTATTCTAATTCTACTGTCTACTTTCTAATGAATTATAAATGAGGGGGACTCCCCCTTTATATAGCTAGCCAAGTCCCAAAAGACGGCTAGGGTTACAATCAATAGAGTGGCCAGAATCGTGCCACCTCAGCCCTAAATAATATTGCCCTAAAAACCACCACAGAGGAGAGTGGGGTAATAAATGCACCATAATGTCCACCATCATCCTTCTAGAAGATTCCATTTGTAGATGCGTTCACACTATTCCTGATCTTCTTTCTTGGCGTTGTTCTTTGACTTCTTCCACTTGAGGGTCATTTGAGCTAACACTTAGCCAATTTCTTGCAACTTTTTCTTCCTTCAAGATTGAAACTTGTAACTTTTTCTTCCTCCGAAGGTTGTGATATCATCGTGGATCACCTAAATCATCGTGCTCCGACCTCAACATTCCTCCTGCAAAACAAGCAAGGAGAAAAGCATTAGAACACTTCATAATATAAAGTCACCTTACTTACCTGATCTTCACGCTCCAACTTTCAAGCGTTCATCGCCAACTTTGTGTTCAAGTTCATGCCTTAGACAAATTTCATCTTCCTCGAGGACGCATCATCTTCAACTGCATCTTCAAGAAACTCATTTCACCTGCTGGAGCTCTGGCAACTTTGATTTTGTTCATCTCTGGCTCAAGAAAACTATCCTCACGAAGGATTGAAGCAAATTCACCTAGGCAGTTTCTTTCAAATTCATCGTCTGGAGGATTTCACCTTGAAAATACATTTTCTTCGTTTTTGCCTTAGAAAATTTTCAAATTTCCCTTAGGAAATACATCAACCTGGTGCCCACTTAAAATCTTCATCCCAAAATTCTCGACAAGCTGTGGAAGACCTTAAAATCAACTTTTCATCGATAATCTTTGATACCCAGAAGAAAATTTTCTCCAGAACGCATCGAACCCATGGGTGCACAACGAACGGGTTCATTTAATTTTCTGGAATTTTGAACCTTAGAAAATTATTCTTTCAACAATTTTGTCCTCGTTCTTCGATCTCCTCTGAGAATTTTGCTCTGACTTGGAAAATTTTTACCAATCCTGCATTGCCAACATCTTTTGACTTCATCACTGGCAAAATTCACTCTGACCTCGGGAAAATTCACCATCTCACCAGACTTAGGCATATTTTCTAGAGAAAGGGAATACTCCATGCCTTAGAAAATTTTTAAATCATCTTGAAAATCTTTGAAAATTTTGCCCTGGAAAATTTTACTAGTTTGCCAATGGGAAAATCATCAACTCCGTCGAAAAAAAAAAATTATTCACGCCTGGCACATTTTATTTCCCACTCCACACTTGCAAGGTAATTTATTTGAAGTCCCAACGCCTTAGAAAAACATTTTATTTTTCATACTCAAGGCGCATAGCACACTTGAGGAAAAGGAATCACGCCTTGGGAAATACTTTCAACACATTGCATTTTCAACACCTAGCAAGTTTGTTTAAACTTCACACTTTACTCCACACTCTAGGCGCATAATACACTTAGCATTTTATTTTCACACCTCACATGCCTTAGAGAAATTTTCTAACTCCTACCACCTTAGGCGCATTTGAGGCTTGAAGAGGAAAAAAAATCACGCCTAGCATTAATCACTTATCAACTTTTACTATCTCTTTACATGGCGCACATCACACAGGCAAGAGGATGGAATATTCAACGCCATCTTTGACCTTCTCTTCTTCTTGGCGCATTTGAGAGGTTGAGAGGGATTTTAAATCTTCAACGCCCAACACATGACCTTTGAGCTCCCCTCTTTTGTCTTTACATGCCCTCATTTGGGCGCATTTGAGCATAGGAGGAGGATAAAACTCCTTTTGACTTGTTGACTAGCTTGAGATTCTTTCTTTTTTGTCTTCACATGGCCTCTTTTGGGCGCATTTTGCCAGTGGAGGAGGACGAATTTTTTCCTTAGAAATTTTTTTAACTCTCATGCTTCAAGGTGGGCGCATTTAGCCTATGGAGGAGGATGAAATATGTTTGACCACCTTTGACTTGTTTTCCTTTTGGGCGCATTTCACCCCTTGAGGAGGATGGGCGCATTCTGAGGGTGATGGAGGATATTCAGACTTAGAAAAAATTTTCAACTTCCCTTCTTCCTTCTTGGGCGCATTTTGCCCCTGGTGAAGGACGAGGTCTCAGACTTAGAAAAATTTTCAACTTTTTCCTCTTCAAGTTTGGGCGCATTTTGCCCCTGGAGCAAGATAAAAACTTTGACTTTCTTTGACTTTTCTCACCTTGGGCGCATTTTGCCCTGTGTGAAGGATGAACTTCATTTTCAAAAATTTTCCACGCCTCTAGCTAAGATGGGCGCATTTTCTTATGCCTACTGGACGAGACTCCAGACTTAGACAAATTTTTATCATCCTCGCCAGCTTACGTGCCCTGCTATTTATAGTAAGTTCTCTGAATTTGGACTTCTGAAGCTCGGAATGGCCTGAAATTTTAAACATAGCATCCTCATGCCTTTATCAACTTGTCGACACTGCCACTTTTAGTCACCTTGCTGTTTTTAGCCTGTTTCCGAAGGTGGCTTACTATAAATAGTAAGCTCTTGATTCTGATAGCTCCCAAACTCCGATCGAGGTTAGGGGAATTTGGACCGAGGCACTCCTCACCACGTGACTTAATGACGATGCATGCAAGCGATTTACTATAAATGGTAAAGTGCTTTCCGTTTGACTAAAGAATTTTGCAATGATAACTGAAGAGCGGTGATCGCGGTGGTTTTACGGTTTTTGAAGATTTTGACTTTTTGATGTGCCTATTTTTTTTTGACTCCATTTCAAAACCTAATTTGCATTGTCATTAATCAAAGATCTCGGTTGCTCTAGTTTAAGCGACCTTCGCGATCGGCTTCGTGAATCTGAGCTTCTTTGGGGGCGGTATAGCGGGACACACTGCTGAAAATAGCAAGTTCGCCTAACTGAGTGAGAATCCTGCGTTTGCATGTCACACCATCATGACTCGGGAGAAAACCATCGGGAATCACGGGCATGCAGAAACCTGCGACATGCAAACCCTAAAATAGCCCAGAATTTGAGATCCACAGCGAAAGTGAAATTAGATCACCGTCTTGCATGTTATATCATCGCGAGAGGGATCTCGAAAAACCGGAAGGAATATCGGACAATGCAAAACCTGCGCATCTGGACCACGAAATTTGTCAAAGCGGTTGCTAAAAATAGTAAGTCGTCTGTTTTTGCTCAAATTTGGCATGCAAGCAATCTGATATACTCTGAATGCAGTGTGATGATCGGAATCTCAAAATAGCTGACAAATTGCCCTGAATTGTGCACTTACTAAAAATAGTAAGTACCTCGGAATCTGATGAAACTTGGCTGGAAACCTGCTGGATGTCTGCTGACAACAACGTTAAGTTCAATTTTCAATTTACTCACTTTATCTGACCTTGAATTGACTAGGAACGACGAAACCCTAATTTTAGACTTGGCCAACATTTCGCGTTTAAGCTCAATGACGGAGAAAGACAGAAGAGAGACAACAACAAAAATCAACCAACACCAAACCAAAAGCAAAGCCAAAATTAGGGGGTCCCCATTTGCAATGGGGCGATGTGTGAAAAACGTCACAACAGGACGCCATCTTTTGAAGGATTAGGGTTTGACTCTGAAAAGAAGATTAGGGTTTCGAGAAGGTCAACGGCAAATTATAAAAGGAAGCCTTTGGTTCTCATTTCAGTATCTTTTATCTACAGGAATGTTATGCTGCCAGATTGGCTTTGGGATTGCTTCGAGGAATGAAGGCCTCCTAGCTTGGCATTGCTTCTCGCTTGAAAGATAGCGACTAGTGGTGAGATAGTGTAGTTTGAGAGCATTGTATTGGGATTTGTGCATTGCAGTCAGTGTGTGGCTTTTATAGATCAGATTTATGCATATTAGAGAGTTTCTAGAAATTGCATTTTTATTACAGCAGATTGTCTTTTTCATTCATAAGTCAAAAAATACAAAAAGAGTTGTTCTGGGTATTGTCTCATTGGTTTTCTCTGTTGGAAGCGACCCTTCATGAATATTTGCAGATTTTAATATGAAGCGTATGATTTTATAAAGCAAATTCGTCATTCCTTGTAGGGCGCACTTTCTGGAGTGCCTTGGGATCCGTGCCATTAATTAATAGCCACTTTTAGCTGCCTTTTCTTATTACTAAACTAGGCGCCATCATTTTATAGGTCCATTGCATCAAACTTGAAGTCATTTGGGTCAGTTTTGAGTGATATATGAGCAATTTAGTGGGTTACAGGCATGCTGGTTTTGTATTTCTGATTTCTGGACTGTCACATCAAATTTATTACAGTCAAGTTTTGTGTGGGATTTAAGAGTGGTTTCTTGATTGCATTTTGGTCTCATCATTCATAGTAAAACTTTGCAACAGATTTGAGATCATTTGGGTGAGAAATGAGAGAGTTATGAGCATTTTGACAAGGATCTGTGTTGTTGGTTATATGTTTAAAAGTGCAGGTCTGTCATAACAAATTTGAGAAATCTGCATCATCCTTATTGGATTGGTGTTAAGAGATCCTTAAAGTCTATGTGAAAGATTCCTTGTTGTTGCAACCATTTTGAAGAGCATCTAATACTTGATCTTGCAAGCAATAATATCTATTGTAAGCTGGCAGTAGTACTGACCAGTAGTTCTTTAATATTGCATTATCATGATTTGTAATACTCATCTTTACATTCTGTAATTGCTTGTAATATCTTACATCTCCGCCCTATGGTAGCTCCTTTCCCATTCCGGGTCAAAAAGCACATTCTGGGTGTCGAGTTACTTTCAGCATTTTGCTTATTTCTCTTCAAGCATTGTAATTCTTAGCACTCCGCCATATGGTCGCCTCAACTCCATACTGGATTGGGTAGCACATACTTGGTGTTGAGTTCCTTTTTAGTACTTGTAGTGTAGAAGATCCTCTGACCATATGCTCGCCATCATCGGCGCCATTCTTGGTTAGAGTTCCTTCCAGTTTGTTTCTGCATTCAGATCCTCTGACCAATGCTCACACCTTGCCCTCATCAGGATCCTGGTGTACATTCTGGTTAGAGTTGCTTCAGCATCGTTTTGGTTTAGCTGCTAACCTTAACGGGTGCATTGGTTGTAACTTGCAATTGAAAAAGTTGAAAAAATTTGGCTCGGAATATTTCACCTAATCTGTATGCGGCCATGCTTTTGACATTGTCAAAAAGAGAAAAACTTCCCTAATGATGCAAAGGCGTGGCCAAGCAGTTCTAACTCTCCACATGAGAGAAGAGAGATGTTGGAGAGTACACCAAGTCAGCAAGAACAAAAGTATAATGTGTTTTAGTTTGTAGTATTCTTCTGGTTCTCTACAAATGTGTGATAAATTCTCAGTTCAATGATGCAAAACAATTTTTGAAAAACGAAAATTGTGTCATAGTCCGCTTTCAATCCAATGAGCAAAAATGAAAGCTCAGCCTCTTGGAATGAAAATGCTTGTTTGCAAAACAAATGAATAAGAATGAGGTAGTTAAAGTGTTTAGATTGATTTAGAGGTCACTTTTAGGGTTTTGTTGGGTGTGGGTCAAAGTCAAACTCCATAAAACATTAAAATAATGCTCAAGAAAACATTTTTTGGATGCCTAGGCACGTGGGTTTTGTCTAGGTTTTGCCCGGGTTCTCGTGGGTTCTGCATGGGCAAACCAGACCCAAAAATGAAGGATCCTGGCCGAACCCACAAGCGAATCGAACCAGGAGCGAACCAAGACCCAAAGCAAGGGTTCCAAAGGAGAACCCGATAACATAGCTTAACGCTTTTATGTCACAGGAATGACCATTGGCGTCCTACTGCTCCAATTCAACAACCAGGACTTACTCCGGCTATCATACAACTAAAATTTGTACTGATTCGAGCGGAGCAATTGGATATCATCAATAGCCTGCGTAGTTTTATCTTTGACAATCATACATCATCTACTCAATGGAGGAACGTAGCTGCTACTACTCTGGACAAAGAAGAAGAAAGGGTTGATCTTGCAACCGGTAGACTAGTTTTACCACCATCCACGTGGCAATAATTCATCCTGGCTTACCAAGTATACACGAGGAGGAGAAATAATCCTCTCTTTCAACAAAAGTCGATCTTTCAAGAGGTTCCTGATCATTTCCAAGAAGAATCTCCAGTCCCAACTGAAGCAATGGGCGACTACAACAATAACAACAACAACTGAAATGCAAGGAATGCAAGACGTCCAACTCCATTACCTTGGTGTGACAACATTGGACCATTAGCCTTGCAAGGACACCATGAGTTGCCCAAAGGATCACGAAAGCATTTCCCAAGGTTTCACAATGACAGGGCTTGTCAACCCAATGAGCACATCTCAGCATTCATAGCGGCTTGCTCCATTTTGCATGTTTCACACGAGGATATCGTCGTTTGTCTCTTTGTTGAGACTCTTGAGGCGAATGCTGCAGACTGGTTCAATCATCTAAAACCAGGCATTATCACTAGCTAGGTAGTCATGAGTGAAAAATTCTTGGCAAGATTCAAGCCCGCCGAAGACAATCATCAATTATTTGCGCGACTCTCAAACTCAAAGATGGAGCCAACTAAACCAATGAGGGGATTCGTAGCAACGTTTAAGCACCTTGTCACATGTCTCTCCCATACACTCAATCCATCCAATGAGATTTTGATGAGCAGCTTCATCAACGCACTCTCGTCAAAAATAGCCTTTTTCTTAAAGTCAGGCCATGAAGTGGATTTACAACTTACATAAGAAGAAGCTATCAAGCTTGAAGACAATATGAACACGACCAGGAAGATGAAGAATGATGCAATCAGACCACTTGTTCAAGCGTTTGTTGATCCACTACTACAGAAAGTAGCCAATGAGGTGACTATCCTCAAAAGAAAGTCACCCCCTCAAGGGCAGCAAGCACTGCCTGCACCACCACCATATCAACCTCAGCAACCATACCATCCGAAGAGGAATAACTTCTAGCCATTCAACAACTACAAGCCAAGGTTTCCACCAGTGCAACTGAGACAACTTGTTGATACTGAGAAGTTTACAGCTTTTTGCTCTTTCCATGACATTGATGCAAACACCGGATCTACATGTTCGAAAAATATAAGGATGAACTAGATCATCGGATTTGCTGATGCTGCTCCAAGTACAAGTTTCGTGCCTTCACCAAATGTAAATGTTGTCTCACCACAAACAGACAACTTTGATGGCGACTCTGCAACGAGATACTTCGACAGAGAACCCGTTAATGAAGAAGAAGAAGAATACTGTTATTACTCTCTTGCGGTAAATCATGAAAACATTTCATCGCCTGTGTTCACACATGCCCAGCACTTCAAAGCACAGAAGGAAGCGGAGGAAACGCAAAAAACAAACCAAAAGGGAAAAGAAGTGCTTTCCACTTCTAATCCCAAGTCTTCACAACAAAACACCATGTCGGTTGCTCAAGACTCGTCTTCAACAAACTTTGACATCGTGTCTTCCATGATGAAGACAAAGGTACAGATTTCACAACTGGAGTATCTTCAGGGTCATCCAGAGCAATTGGAATGGATCCTCAAAGTAGTAAAGAAGAAGGTTGCAATCCAGCCTACATTGTTGGAGTCATCCGTACTAGCGGAAGACAAACCAAAACCGTTCTATATACCTTTGTATATAGGAGGTTTTAAACTCAACAATTGTATCATAGACTCAGGAGCTTCGGACAACATCATTCCCTTACAGATCATGAACGCGTTGGGACTCTCATGCACCAAAACTCACAAGTGTTACTCACTTGAGTCGAAGCCAATGCCGTTGGTCGGTCAACTAAAAGATGCACAAGTAAGGTTGGCGTCCTGTCCGGAAAAGAAGATAATGATGACTATCTTGGTAGCTGACATCCCAACCAGTTATGGGATGTTACTCAGTAGAAGCTTCTACAAAGACCTTGGAGGCGAAATTCAATTGGATTGGTCGTTCGCGACAATCCCGTTGAAGAAAGGTAGTTTCAAGCTGGAACTTGAAGCCAAGTCAAGATTCACGATGGTAAAGTCCCAAGACCCCCAGGCACAAGTGTTATATCAAAACACATGTCCGGGCACATATGCTATGATGTCCAAAGTAACTGAAGACAGTCAGAAGTTTGCACTCTCCACAAGCACATCATATGAAGATTCAAAAGTGTGTGGACGATGCAATTTGACGGAAGTTGCTCAACATCAAGTTTAGGAGCAGGAGTTGTCATCACTTCTCCTGAAGGTCGTCTTTATCCTTTTGCATACTAGTTGCAATTTGAATACACCAATAACACAGCTAAATACGAGGTGCTTTTACTAGGTCTCAAAAATGCAAAGGATATGGGAATCAAGTTACTTAGAGTTGAAGGAGATGCAAAGCTGATCCTCAAGCAGATCAGAGATCAATTCCAAGTCAGGAAAAATAGCCTTCAATCCTATAGACAAAGGGTGTGGAATGCCATTGACTGGTTCGAGGCGTTTGATATCAAATATATTCCACACACAGACAATAGCAGAGTCGATGCCCTCGCGGTATCAACTACTTTATTCATGCCACATTTTGACTTTCGTCAGAATACTTTTGCTATTGAGCTGATTTATAGGCCAACTGTTCCAAATAATTCCGACAACTGGTAGGTCTTTGACAATGACGAGGACATTGAAGAATTTCTCATCATGGGCGACAATTACAAAGAATTTTCTTTGAAGGTAGTTCTACTCCTTTTAAAGAATCAATTACAGGAGACTCTGAAGCTACAGACTCTGGGACCATTCGATTGAGAGGAAATCAAAATCCCAAGGGTTTTGTTTCTTTAGAGAAAATTTTTGACAGGCATGACAGATACATGCAAGCTCAAAAGAATTCAAGTGATAATACTTCTCCTGAGCATTATCAAGTGAACATTAGCATTGAAGACAAGCCTCGACTTGTTAACTTAGACAAGTGTTGTACTCCACAAGAAAGAGAGAAGTTTATCGCCCTTTTCAAACAATACAAAGATGTTTTTGCCTGATCTTACGAAGACTTGAAAGTCTTCACACCCATTGAATTGTCTCATACAATTCTTTTGAAGTTTGATGTCAAGCCTTTCAGGTAAAAGCAAAGGCATTACAATCTGCGGATTCAAGATACTATCTACATGGAGATTTAGAAAATGGTGGACTCAAAGATCATTTTTCCAATACATCACTCCACCTGGGTGTCAAACGTAGTTCATGTGCACAAAAAGAATGGTGAAATTAGAATTTGCATAGATTTCAGGAATTTGAATCAATCGTACCTGAAGGGATAATTACCCCTTACCGATCATGGAGCATACTTTGCAAGCAATCACCAGTTCGGAGATGCTATCACTTCTTGATGGTTTTTCCGGATACAATCAGATTGCAGTGGCAAAGGAGGATCAGATCAAGACAGCTTTCACCACCCCATGGGGAACATTTGCTTATGAAAGGATGCCTTTCGGCCTCATCAACACTGATGCGACTTTTCAAAGAGCCATGGATCTGGCTTTGGGGATCTTAAGAATAAAATAATAGTCGTCTATCTTGACGACCTTATCATTTTTTTTACAAGCGAGAAGATCACTTTTCACATCTCGTGAAAGTGTTCGAAAGATGCAGGTACCACAAGATCTCATTGAATCCTAAGAAGTCTATATTTGTGCTGATGGAGGGAAAGTTATTTGGCCACATCGTTTCCAAAGAAGGGACTAGGATTGACCCGAATTGGGTGGATTCAATTAAGAACCTATCTCTTCCAACAAATAAAACACTACATTCCTTTTTCGATAAAGTCAACTTTATCAGAAGGTTTGTACCTGATTTCTCAGAGTTGACAAAGGAGATATCAGCCATGATGAAAAAGTTGTCCTCTTTCATATGGACAGAAGAAGGCAAGCAAGCCTTTGCTAACGCACCAGTGCTGGTCCGTCCTAACTTTGAGAATGATTTCATCCTTTATTGTTATGCGTCGGAACACACTCTGTCTACCATACTGACATAGAAGCTAAGTGAAGAAAGAGAATCTTCGATAGCTTTTATGACTAGCAGCTTTAAGGATAGTGAATCGTGCTATTCCCAAATTGAGAAGAATGCATATGCTATTGTTAGAGTTGTTAAGAATTTCAGATTCTATATCTTGAATTCTCACACAACGGTGTTTGTGTAATGAACCGAACCAATTTTTTCAAATTTTACAATGATGCAACTCAACAAACAAGAACCCGTTAAGGTTAGCTCAAACCAAAACCAGCAATTGGGAAGTAACTCCTTGCCAAGAATGCACACTCAATCTTGAGATGAGAATCATGCTGTCATATGGCAAGAGGGTCGTTAGTAGCAACTGGAAAGAATTACAATGTTGAAAGTAAGCTCAACGCCAAGAATGTGCTCTCCAACCCAAGGTGGGAATGGTGCTACCATATGGCGGAGGTACTAAGAAAAGAAATACAATGCTAGAAAGCAAACTCGACACCAAGCATTTGCACTCCAAACCCAAGATGGGAATGGCGCTATCATATGGCAGAGGATCTATTGATAACAATGCAGAGCTGAAAGTAACTCAATCATCAAGCATGTGCACTCCAAGCCTGAGGTGAGCAAGGCGCTATCATATGATAATGAGGATCTATTGCAATACAAGAAGACTGAGCGAGGGCCAGTCTCTTCCACAGCCGTGGGAATACAATGCAACTTAGCAAGAAATAGAAATGGTTGAACAGTACTACTGTAACAGCCTTACAATGAGAAGAGTTTCCTGCCAAGAACACTGAATTAGAAGTTTATCAATGCTGCAATATTATATAATGTCTCTCCAATGCACAACAAGACTCCAATACTCAAACTCAACCCCAAGGACAAAATCTTACAATCTGATATGACTGAACAATGACTGAAAATGCATAACCAGCAACACTGTAACTCACTAAAATGCTCATAACTCTCTCTAGACTTGTCCAAATGACGAGAAATCTAATGCAAATGAACACTATGAAGATGGCAACCAGATTCTAATCAGAAAATGACTCTAAAAACTTGTAAATTTTTTTTCTAAACATTTGCCAGGCAAAACAGAATGGTATGGCCTCAAGAGGGGCGAATTTTACTAGATAAAATCAAGGACTCCAAAATAAAATCTGCAAACCTGCAAGAAGGGTCGCCCCTAGCTGAGAAATGGATTAGTGAACTACCCAGAACCATACAAAAATCACACAATGACTTCTAAACTAAAACTACTTTCAGCCATGCTAAAATCAGCTATTGTAAAACTAACCAATCTCTAAAATCTTCAACCTTGATGCTCTGTCTGTAAATCTGGATGAGAAGCAGTCTCCAAAGTCTTAGCTAGGTGCTATCTTTCAAGCACAAAACTAAGAGAAATGGCTAGTAGGTATGCATTCCTCGAAGCAACTCTGAAAGCATTTCATCATCATAACAATATGATAGAAAATAAGATGATCCAAATGAAGACCCAACCTCTCCTTATATAGCTTTTGATAAGAACTTTTAGAAGCCTCCAGAAAGTCTGCCCAAATTAATTGAATTTCAAATCCACTTTTCCACTTGTATTTGTATTTTATTTAATCTTCAATTATCTCCTTCCTTGGGCGTCCAAACATGAGGAGATTAATTCATTTTAATAAAATAAACTCTTCCTCGAAATAGGCGTCCACTTCCGCAAGCATTATTTTTTACCTTAGAAATATTTAAAATAGCCTCCTGATGAGAAGTCCACCCCTCAAGACCCCCTTTTTAAAACAACTTAAAGTCATACTGCTAGGCCAAGGGGTTAATGTGAAAATATAACATTATTTTAATTAAAATAACTTATCTCTCCAAAAATGCATTAAAAGGCCAAGAATCAACAATACCAACTGAACTGCCTGAAGAGGAAAGCCTGCTGAACTGATGCCAACTGGACTACTACCAAAAATAGAATTTACTAAAAATTGTAAATTCAGAAAGTTGTTCGGATCGGAATGCATGCGACACCATTGTGAAGCTCTCCGAAAACCCAGAAAGAATCCGCAAACCAAAATCCACAATTCCAAGCGCAATCATTGAAATGTACAGAAACAACCTCCTAGAAGATGGGAAACCCTAATTTCAGCCTTTGCTTAGCCTACGAGTTTCCAGAAATAGGCTAAATCCAAAAGAAGAGCGTAGGGCTAAATTGGGGACATTACAGTTTGTCACCGATCCAACAGTTAAAATTGTGCTAACTCAATAGGACATGGGCACGAAAAGAGGAAACTGGATTGCTAAAATTCAAGAATATGATTTGGAGATTAGGTCGATCAAGCTCGTTCGTGGGCAAGGACTTTTTCAGTTATTGGCAGAAGATGGAGATCAAAAGTACCAAGGCAATGTCACAATTGAACCTAAACCTGAAATTGAAGAGGACCTTCCTTTGGTCCTACTAGTTGATTCTACGGAAGAATGGTACACAGCTTTATGGTATTATTCAACTTATGGAGAATGTCCACGTCACATGGACAAACAGCAGAAGAGAACTTTGAAGCTGAAAGCACAGAACTTCGTGCTTATCAATAACGTTATGTACAAGTGTGGCCTTGACAGGACATTTCTATTATGCGTCAGAAGGGACCAACAATAGAGATTGTTGGAGGAGTTTCATAGTCAAGCATGCGATGGTCACTTCTCATCAAGAGTCACTGCATTCAAGATCCTACGAGCACAGTTCTATTGGGAAACTATGTTTCGCGGCGCATATGAATGGGTGTACAGGTGTCAGATGTGTCAACAATTTGCTAGCAAAGTCAAATTGGCATCCCTTCCACTCAGGCTAGCGATTATTGATGCTCCATTTCAACAATGGGGTATGGATTTTGTAGGTCCCATCAACCCACGTTCCAACAAGGGGCATGTCTATGTCCTCACAGAAACAAATTGTTTTACAAAATGGGTTGAGGCAATTCCTACCAAGAGGGCTACCTCAAAATTCGTTTGTGACTTTTTGAAAGAGAACATCATCTTGCGCTTCGGGGTACCTCGCAAGATTGTGACTGATAATGCAACTTGTTTCTCATCAAAGGAACTCCTAGATTTTTGTTTTGATCACGGCATCACATTATCACATGCATCAGATTATTACCCCCAAGGTAATGGACAAGTCGAATCTTCAAACAAGAATATAGTCACAATTGTGCGTAAGTTAGTTGACTCAAATTAGCGAGCTTGGCACAAAAAGTTATATGATGCTCTTTGGGTTGATAGAATCACTCCCAAAAGAGCCATCAACATCTCGCTTTTTTACTCTTTTGTATGGTACAAAAGCAGTGTTACCCATCACACTAGAGTTGTCCGCTTTACAGCTGGCATCTACAGTGGAGGTCGTACCTGATGAAGCTAGAGGAAAGGGTGGAGGTCGTCGACAAAATTACTCAGCATCAAGAGCGAGTGAAGATCTTTGATAAGAAGGCTCGATAGTGAGACTTCGAGATTGGAGATCAAGTCCTGTTATGGGACAAAAGACATGAGCCCAAAGGAATGCATGGAAAATTTGATTCCTTGTGGCTAGGGACATTCCAGATCCATGAATCCGCAGGAGAGAACACTTGCATTCTCTCTCATTCAGATGAAAGGCTCCTCTCGCATTTAGATGGAAGGCTCCTCCCGCTACCATACAACGGGCAGTATCTCAAGCACTTCATCCCTTCGGGGGAGGAGTGGATTTCTATAAATAATTTATTTATGCTTTTTCGTTATGTCGTTATGTGTTTCCCCATTTTGTGAAGTTTCGTCGTGTTTTTATATGATTTTAGGTAGTCTTGTTTTAGGTGATTTAGGAAAGTTTTTAACTTCTTAGGTGATTAGGAAAGTCCCGACTCCAATGCCCAATTGATATCACACTGGTATACTTTTAAAACTCAGAGATTCTCGATTCTCCTATGCCGTAAGTATCCGGCATGGTCACCAAACGGAGCCTAATGTTGTACCCAAATCAAAAATTTTGCTTCATTAAGGCATTTTGACTAAAATGGTCTAAATCCTATAAAATTGTCGTCAAAAGTCAGTTTTTGGGCAAACAAAGTATGGGCTTTTTGTGGGTTTAATGTCTAGAAGATACTAGAAAAGTTTGAAATTTTTGAAAGTTAGGGTTTTCAAGCTCCTAATTTTAGGAAAAACCCTAAAAAATAGGATCTTTCCAGAATTGGCTGAAATTAATTTTGATTGGCTTATTCCATGTCATGATCACATTGGTGAAGTCAGAATCAAGAAAAAGTCAATTTAGCTCTAGTGGGTTGTTTTCACTTTTTTAGGATAAAGTTAGGACCTATGAGGTTCAAACGCACCAGAGAAGATTCTATGGTGAACAATGTTCAAAATGATGCTTCATCACGGAGGGAATTTTCGTCGAGGAGAAAATCATCAAAAAATTCTCTGGAAATAAAGGAGCACTTGCTGGCCAGGGGCTCCCAAGGTTTCAAAGGCTCAAATCAACATTTTGGGGTTTGTCACTTCCAAGAAGTCTTCTCCGAAATTTTGTCAGCTTCGCGATGAGCTTGCTAGCCAGTCCAGAAGATTTTTTTAGCACTTGAATTTGAAGATCAGACGAAGAACGGAGGAGAATGACGAAGATGAAATTAGTCATAATTTGACCTAACTTTGGTTGGGAAAAGCGAGCCCTGTAGACCGGGGGCTCCCAAGATTCAAGCAATCAGATGTTAGGTTTTGGCATTGACTATCTCCCGATGATCTTCTCAGCTTCAGTTCAGCTTCGCAACGGATCTATTCACTAGTTCGTAGGGCTTGACAAACTGTAGCAGCGGTTGAGTGAATGCACACGTAAAACAGAGGTTGAATTGGAGAACATCAAGGCAAAAGCGCCCCTGCTAGCCAGGGGTGCCCATCATTTTGGGCAACCAGATGTGGTTTTCAGAAGCTATCTTCTTCAAGGCATTTGATCAGCATCCTGTCAACCTCGCAATGAATCCAGTTACAAGTCTACGAGACTTGTCTAACACCTGAATTTGAAGATTGAGTGAAGAACGGAGGAAATGAAATTGGTCAAATTTTGACTAACACTGGAGCATTAAAGTGCCCAAGGAGGCCACGGGCACCCAAACTTTTGAGGTACCTGTTGTACCCAAAACCAAAATTTTTGCTTCATTAAGGCATTTTGATTAAAATGGTCTAAATCTTGTAAAAGTGTCGTCAAAACTCAGTTTTTGGTCAATCCAAGCATGGGGTTTTTGTGGGTTTAATGTCTAGAAGATACTAGTAAAAACTGAAAATTTTGAAAATTAGGGTTTTCGGGCCCCTATTTTTGGGAGAAACCCTAAAAAATAGAATCTTGTCAAAATTGGCTGAAATTTATTTTGATTGGCTTATTTCACATCACGATCACAGTGGTGAAGTCAGAATCAAGAAAAAGTCAATTTAAGTCTGGTGGGTAGTTTTACTTTTCACTTTTTTAGGAGAAAAGTTAGGACCTCCAAGGTCGTCAATGGCAGTTGTCCAGTACCATGTGTAAAAATCTAAGCCTAAAACTCATCACAGAGGTTTTTGCAGAGAAACATGCTGAAAAAGATGCTTCTCGACGGAGAGGATTTTCAAATGGCAAAATGCAAAAAATATTCTAAGTCTGGAAACACTACGCCTTGCTACGTGGGAGACGCTTGTGCAATCAATGTGCAAGTCAACTGTCCAGTGTTCGTACATGTAAAAATGGTGAAATACAGTCATGCACTCGCGTCAACGGCAGTAATGCTACAACATAGTCAACTCAGCAAGCATCACGATGTTCGCGAAGCGTGAAATGGTGGAAATCATCCATTCTAGAGCAAATCTACGCCCTTGCAGGCCAGGGGCGCCCTTCAATTTGAAGGCTTAGATTTGGTAATTGATGGTTGCAAGTACAGTCATTGTCTCCGGAATTCTGCCAACTTTCCAACGAGTCATCAAGCGAATTCATCAGATTGGCGAAACTCTGGCAAACGACGACAGAAGCGGAAGAAACTGAAAATTTATGCATCATGGACCAAAGTCAAAATACAGTTTTTGCGCCCTTGTAGCCCAGGGGCGCCCTTGAATTAGGCCTGTCAAATGTTAGAATTTGTAGAAACCATTTTCAAGGGATCTCTTTAGATTCAGCCTAGCTCCGCGATGAATCCGTTCGCAAGTCTGTAAGACATGCTAAGTGGCTGTGGCAGTTGATCCAGTGAGCACATAAAACGAAGGGAAAATAAAAGTGAAAATATCAAAATGTACCTCTACAGGCCAGGGGCGCCTAGCCTTTTGGCCAGTTAGTTGAGATTTTCAGCAGTTGTTGTCGTCATGAGATTTGTGCAAAATCCTCCTAGCTATGTAGTGAATCCAACCATTAGCCCTTGGGATCTGTCAAACACTCGTAGATGAAGAATCGGCAGAAAATGCTGAAGGAAAAAGGCAAGCAAAAAAATGGCTGTTGGAAAATGCACCTTTCTTGAGAAAGGCGCCTTTCTACTGGAGGTCTTAGAAGTGTTGATGTGATTTCTGTGACCGCACCAACACAGAATAAAGTTTCCCAACGGATACTCTATCCTCTCTTGAACAAAGTATTCAGCATGCTAAGATTGCGAGTGAGTTCATGCTTTCAACTCCAAGGTTCCGATAATGCAATAGAATACCCTCAGTTGGTTCGTTGTGATTTTGCTGGTATCACGAGGGGACTTACACAATTGTTCGGCAGCTGATAGCAGACAACAGATTAAGGGTTTCACGTGGCTAGAATGATTTGGCAAGTGAGCACAAGTTTCCTAACGCTGACCAAAAATGAGCTGAATTTAAAATGAGTGTAGGGCCTAAGAAGTTTATGTTCTATCTAAGGACGGGACGTGGGATCAATCTCAACAAACTTCAACCAGACTCTGCTCCGCCTCACGTTGGACAACTTACACAAAGTCGGTGCAATCTTCAAGGGAGTGGCAAGAGGTTTTCAAATCAGGATTCAACAATGCAAATACCATCAAAACGATGCATACATACATATGAATCTTGACCGAAGTTAAGTTTGTAATGTTTTCCAATTGACCACACAAGGCAAACTTGCCGTCAGCAAGCCACTAGTGGTATGGATAAAAATGAAGTTGCCTCGATTAACACCGCCAATCCACAGCTAACATCTACTTGCGTGAAAATGAAAACTACTCTACTTTACGCTACTTGAAGTCGAAGGGATGAAGAAATCTTGCTAGCTACTCATAACAAAGATGAATTCACCATTCAATGAAAGATCTTTTATTACAATAAATTTTTTTGCAACAATCTCTTACAAAGTTTTCAAAGGAAAACTTTCCTTCTCCTTCAAACTACGCTATGCTAAGATATTACAACTAAAGTGTCTCTGCTCTACTCTCTAGTCTAATCTCTAAGCTCTACTTCTACTAAAAATACAAATGAGGGGGGGGATGCCCCTTTATATAGCTGGCCAAGTCCAACAGACGACTCAGATTACAATCGGCTGGATGGCCCAGATTGTGCCACCTCAGCCCTAAACAAGATTCACCCTAAAAACCGCCACCAAGAGGAGTGGGGTAATAAATGAGCTATTAATGTCCATCTTCCAGAAGATTCCCGTTCACAGACGCGTTCACACTGCTTCAACTTCTTAGACTAGTAAGGCAAGCACGTTCTCGATCTGAAACTTCAAGGCTATAACTCCTTTCTCCTGTTCGACAATGATTTTTTTCTTTGATGTTGTTCTCCAACTTCGAAGTACTTGCTTGGGTTTCCAATTTTTTTTTCATCTTGAGCTTTGAAAACATTTCTTGTCTTGAACTTAAACATTTCTTCTCTGCCACTTGAGTAGGGCACATACTGGGCCTCAACACTTAGCCATTTCTTGCAACTTTTCTTCTTTCATGCGAAACTCATAACTTTATCTCCCTTCGAAGGTCATAATATCATCGTGCTTCATCACTTCAAGTCATCATGCTCTGGCCTCCACATTCACCCTGCAAAACAAGCAAGGAGAAGAGCATCAAGACACTTCATAATATAAATTCACTTTACTCACCTGATTTTCATGCTTTGACTCCCAAGGTCCAAGTGATCTAGTTCATCCCTTTCCTCCAGCACAACTTTTTCCTTTAAATTCCTCTTGCCTTAGAAATTTTTTAAAATTTTCCTTAGGAAAATTTCATAATTCAAGTGCCGACCAAAATTTCCATCTTGAAAGCCCTGGCGAAGTGTAGAAGACTTTAAAATCCACTCTGTCGAAGATCTTCAATACCCAGAAGAAAATTCCCTCCGGAAAGCATCAAACTCATGTGTCCCTGAACGAAGGGGTTCATTTAATTTTTTTGAATTTTAACCTTAGAAAAATATTCACCAACAATTTTATTCTCATTCTTGATCTCTGGGCATATTTTCTTTACTCCATAGAAAATTTCCATTTTATCCTTCATGCCAAGCACAATTAGGGGTCTAATTTCAAGTTTTGAACATTTAAGCAAATTTTCAATCAACTTCCTTCTCCACTTCAAATTTCATACTTAGAATATTTTTCCATCTCCCTTCTTGAGCTGGGCGCACTTGAGGGTATCTACCTCCAATTCCAATGCCTTAGAAAGATTTTGAGTCACCTTCTTTCCTTTAGGCGCATTTGGACCCTTCAACTTTCATTTTTGTTACACTTAGAAAAAAATTCAATGCTTCAAGTGTAGGCGCAATCACCACCTTGAGGTTCCATTTTCCATCACTTAGCAAAATTTCCAACTTTCAACCCTTAACCTAGGCGCATCTGAGGGGGCCTGATTTCAAATTTGAAACACTTAGAAAAAATTCAAGTCCTCTTCACCTTTGATGGGCGCACTTACCATGGCCTACTTCCACTTTTGATCCTCAACGCTTAGTTTTATTTCATCAACCTCCAGCTTCAAACTTAGGCGCATTCAGGGGTCCAAGCTTCAAGTAAGCAACACTAAGAAAATTTTTCACTTCATCTCCATGTTAAGGCGCATTTCTAGGGGTGAGCTTCCAATTTCCAATACTTAGAATATTTCTCCAAGCTCTCCATGCAAAGCAAGGCGCATTTAGGAGGTGATACTTTGAGTTTTGAACACTTAGGAAATATCAAACTCTCCCCTCAACTCCTAGGCGCATATGACCCCTTGAACTTTCAATTTCAAGTACTTAGAAAATTTTCCTATCGTCTTCTCCCTCAAGGGCGCATTTGAGCCTTCATACCTTGAGTTTACATGCCTTAGTAAAAATTCCCTCATCAAAATCCTCTTGGGCGCAAACAAGGGTGTCTACTCCAAGTTTTGAACACTTAGAAACTTTTCTTGCCTTCATTCCTTGCTTGGGCGCATTTGGGGTGTCCAACTTCAAGCTTAAATGCCTTAGAAAAATTTTGATGTCTTCATGGATGTTGGGCGCATTTGGCATGGTATACTTCCAATTTCCCAACACTTAGAATTTCTTATGATCTAACTCTAGCTTGGGGCGCATTTGATACCTTGTGCCTTCATTTTTAGACTTAGAAAACGTCTCCAACCCAACTCTCCACTAACGCGCATTTGCAAGGGTCTGCTTCCATTTCTATGCCTTAGAAATTTTCACATCAGCTTATCTTTCATTTTCTCTCAAGGGCGCATTTGAGGGGGTCATGGTTCTAGTTTGAGCACTTAGAAAAATTTGTAGCTTCCTCCTTGCTAAGGGCGCATTTAGGAGATTATACTTTCATTTTTAGAAAAATTTCTAACACCATCCACAAGTGAAGGCGCATTTCACCCCCCTCTACTTCAAGTTTTGATACCTAGAAAAATTTCCACATGCCTCCTCCAAAGTAAGGCGCATTCAAGGGGTGGAACTTCAAATTTGCATGACTTAGAATATTTTTTTAGTTCATTCTTCCAGTGGGGCGCATTTGACTAGGGGAGCTTCCAATTTCAATGCCTTAAAAGATTTCTCCATGATTCTTCAAGCTTGGGCGCATCTGAGGTCCTGTACTTCTAATTTAGCAATCTTAAACAAATTTCATGCCATATCTTCTCAAGCTTGGGCGCATTTAGCCCTATGAGCTTCCAATTTCAAGACTTAGACAATCTTAACTTCTCCCAAGTTGCTAAGGCGGATTTCAGGGGGGGCTACTTTCAACTTATCAGACTTAGATGGATTTTCTAGCTCATTTCTAGACTCGAGGTGATTCTTCTGATTGTTCATGATGCCTTTAGCTTACCCTAACCCTGCTATTTTTAGAAAGTTTTGCAATTCTTGCATTTCAACCTAATTTCGGGCTCTGAAGGCTTGATTTTCGTTTTGCCCTGATCCTCATGACATGACTAAGTTGTTGACGCCTGATACCTACATGCCCTTGCTATTTTTATTAACCTGCTAAAAATAGTAACTCTTCAGAATGTGCTCAAACTTCGCATGCTAATTGCTTGAAGAATGTCGATTGTGGCTGGATGCTGCTTTTGCATGACTATCGTGTCTCGCCCTTGAATTTAGGAAACCCTAATTCCTCTGTACCAACCTGCTAAAAATAGAAAGTGTTTCCTTTTTGAACCTCTGCAACTCCGTTCAGCTTGAAATTTGCGCCATGGGGTCTTCATGACCTGTTTGACCTGTTCATACTGGTGTCTCGTGCTGACCTGCTATTTTTCGCATGTTTCTGGGGGTGGTCTACTATTTATAGTAACTGCTCAGTTTCATGACCTCCACAACTCCGTTTGACTTGAAATTCGAATGTCGTGATCCTCATCAGGTGACCTGCCCGTTCACACTTGCACCTGCTGCTGGTTTACTATTTTTAGCCTGTTTTTGGAACGCCTTACTATAAATAGTAAGTGCTCCGTTTGTCTTCAAATTTTACTAGCGGACTCCTTGGAAGATGCTGATCATGATGGGATACTTCAGTTTTCGGAAATTCTGGCGTTTGACCCCTCATTTTGGGTCTCAAAGCTTGAAACCCTAATTCATCTTGCGTGTGCCTCGAATGAGCTCCATTCAACTCCGTTTCTGTTGCATGTCACTGTATTTGTGATTCTGAAGTGTTGGGCAGTTGCCGGAGTGTACTTGCTAAAAATAGTAAGTGGCTGAAAAAGTGATCAACCAGCTGCTAGATGATTTTGCATGTCAAAATGCCCGAGAGATCTTGAAAAACCCAGAAAAATATCAACATGCAAGCACTGGCTAAAAATAGCAAGTTCCCAAAAAGTGACCGGTTCTGCTTGCATGTTACCTCGTTGCGAAGCTCTCGGAAAACCCAGAAAGATTATGTTGACATGCGTTGGAAACTTCAACATGCAAACCCTAAAAATAGCCTCTGAAGGCTGAATACTGAAAGTCATCGTCTCATTTTGCATGTTACATCACTGCGATGGTCTGGAAAAACCCACAAAGAAACCTCAGACATGCATCTGAAAATTTGACATGCAAACCCTGAAATCTGCCTCCGAAGGCAGAACTGCTAAAAATAGCAAGTTGTTCGTTTCTGCTCAAATTTTGCCAGTGATGAGTTCAAAGTGCTCGGAACGCAATGCAGTTGTCAGAACATGAAAATCTCGAGAAAATAAACCCCAAATTGATACTAAAAATAGAAAATTGGCAGAATTTAGTGAAAATTCAGAGGGAGCCTGCCGGAAGCATACTGACTGCAACGTGAAGCTTAGATTCCAACTTATTCACTCTATTTGACTTCAAATTGACCAAAAAACTCAAAACCCTAATTCTATAGACTTAGCCGAAATCTCACATTTAAGCTCAAAGGCGGGCACATACCTGGAAAGGCAGACAATAGAAGAGAGAGACAGGGAGAGAGAGAGACAAAACCAAAGCCAAAAGACGAGGAACGGAGCAAAATTAGGGGGTCCCCATTTTGAATGGGGTGATGTCTGAAAAGGTCACAACAAGAAGCAATTTTCTCGCTTCGTCACTCCCAGGGACATCTCTTCCAAGTTGTTCCATCTCCGTGATAAAATCATCGGCACGCACATTGGAGCAATCCAGCTCCTGACAGCGAGGGTCAAAGTGGAGCGTTCGGTTGAAAGTTGCAAATTGCAAAATCATTTTCAAAAGCTTAATTGCGCCCCTACAAGCCAAGGGCTCCCTTACATTTGAGGTCCTTTTTTCAACTTTCAGACATTGCACATAAAGTCATCCTTTGTGGAGTTCTTCCAGTTACGTGATGGATCCAACATCCAATCAACGGGACTCATCATTCACTGACAACGGCAAATCAAAGCAGGGAGTCAAAATGGAAAAATGGCTCAAGTTTGGTGTCATATGCACTCTTTTGAAAATAGGCGCCATTGAATATGAGGCATCAAATGAAGTTTTTAGCTCTCGCAGCTCCTAACAGCATTTCATTAGACTTATTCTAGCTACGCAATGAATGTGTCAACTCAGCTCCAGGATCAACCGAACATCTGGAAATCAAGGTCCAACAAAGGCTGCAGTGACGTTTTCAAAGAGCTAAAAAGTAGGAGATTAGCTAAAACGCTTCAACTTTTAGTAAAGGCGCCCAAAAAGTCAAAATTTGACTTTAAAAATTGAAGTTACATGCTTTGGCCGCCCTAGAAAGGTGGAGTCAGTTAACTAAATTAAAAAATATTAAAACTTCAGTTTGAAACGTCAATTTTACTTGCATAAGGTGTATTTCTTCATTATTTTTAAAGTGAGGCCCATTTCAAGGCTCAGTGTTTGTTTCTATTAACTAAGTGCAGCCCAATGAGATAATTGCATCCCAAATTTAGGGTTTTCTTCTGCATGTGACGCCTAAACCCTTAGAAATTCTTTAAATATGCATTTGGGCGTCCATTATTTTCACAACAGGTTGAGTGCAAATACGTGTTTTCTCGTGCAAGCAAGATCTGAAGGCGCTACAAGTGATTTTTTTAATGAAAAATGTAGACATAGGTCCAGATTATTCAGCAGACTTCATTCAAGGATAGGCAAAGGCAGAATATAACTTCTTTTTTTCTCTCTTTTATTTCTTCTATCCTTGTCTTAGGTTTTCTCGCATGTCCGAAAAAGCAACAGTATCTCACAGTTCTGATCATCCGGGTATTTTGTGTACGGTATTCTCTACAAAATCCATGTGTTAGAATTTTTTAGAAAAAACTGCCTCACAGCTTCACTTTTTGAAGCTTTGCTTTTTTCCAAAGATTCCTTTGCATGGTAGAGAAAAAGTCAATATTTTGAAAAACCAAGAATCTAGGTTTGTTTTTAGGTTTACATGTAGTGTCCTATTGCATCCTAATGCTCTTCAAAGTTGCTTCTCAACAAAATTTTAAAGGAAGAAAACACAATTTGACAAAAACTAGCACCATACTTGATAATTCCTCCATGAAATTTAAAGTCAATGCCTAATCCTCACAAACAATTTGGTGTTTTCATAAACTAGGGATTCCCTCAGAGAAAGCATCGTTCTCTACTTTTGTGGCAAAAATAATCATGAAATACCCTTGGGGGATTACCATCATTTCTATATGGCTTATTAGTTTTTGATGTGTCTTTGACCTTAGATAAATACCTATAAATTTACAAATTAAAACTTTCTCCCATAGATTATATTCACACATAATTTTCATAAATTTTACATCGTTTTACTTGCATTTGTTAGCAAGTTAGACTAGATAATTGGGTTGACCATAATTTTATTCATGTTTTGTGGGAGAAATCTTAGATCATCTCTTGAAATTCGTTGTGGTTCTTGCACTATCGGTGTGGCCTTGTTTTTTGGAGAGTTATTGATGGCCAATTAGTCCAATTTCAATTCTAAATTGATTATATTTGCTTGTTGTGGACATAAGAGGAAATCTCTCTACCTGTATGTGCATCTCTACACTTGTGTGTGTATGTGCATCTATGTGTCTATGTACATATGTGGGCATGCGTTTGTGTATATACATCAGCTTCAAATGGAAATGAAAGGAAATTTGTGTGTCATACTCTATGGTTGTGTGTATGTCTATACATGTGTGCATGCAGCTCTGTGTATGTACATGTGCATCTATGTATGTGTATGTGCATCTTTGTGTTGTTTGTGTGTGCATGCATGTTTCTAGGTGCAAATGTGCATGCAGCATGTGTGTGTGTGTAATACACATTGTTGTACCCAAAATAAAATTTTGGCATTCTGTATAAATTGAGCTAAATCATGTAAAAATGTCGTCAAAAGTCTGTTTTAGGTCAAACCCGACATAAGGTCTTTGTGGGTTTCTATCAAGGAACACTTGTGCAAAATTTTGAAAATTTGAAAATTAGGGTTTTATGCCCCTATTTTCGGGGAAACCCTCGAAAATAGGACCTTCCCGGAAACAATTGAAAATGATTTTGATAGGATTAATTGACTTCACGATCACACTGGTCAAGCTAGAATAATCAAAAGACATGTTTTACTCTGGTGGGTCTATTTCTGTTTTTTAGGAACAAAGTTAGGAGCTCCACAACCATTAATGGCAGATTGGCCAGTACCAAGTGCTGAAAGCTAAGCTTCAATGACGCAACCATGGCGGAAAAGGACAAAAATGGTGATCTTTGACAGAGGAGATTTTTGAAATTGAAAAAGGTCGAAATTTGACTAAGTCAATTCAAAATGTGCAAAAAGAGCCCTTTTCAAAGAAAGGCACCCTTGAATCTTAGGGGCCAAATGTAGTCACCAGATTCATCCAAGACAGCCATCCTCGGCGTTCTCCTACTAGCTCGACAACAAAACATTCAGCGAGATCATCTAATAAAGTGATCACCGGCAAATGTCAACAAAGTGCAAAGAGGCTGTTATAAAGAGACATCCAAAAAATGACAAAAGATAAAAAGATGTCGTTTGACGAAGGAGATTCTGGAAACTGAAAAAGGCCAAAATTTGACTAATTCTGGAAGCGTTACGAAGGAGAAATAAGTCCATAATGCAAAAAAATCCCTTTTTAGAGAGGGGCGCCCTTGATTCTTAGGGGCCAAATGTAGTCACTTAATTCATCCAAGGCAGTCATCCTCTGCGTTCTCTTGTTGGCTTGACAACGTAACAATCAGCAAGATTGTTGTACCCAAACCAAATTTTTTGCTTCATCAAGGCATTTTGCATAAAATAGTCTAAACCTTGTTAAATATTGTAAAACACAGTTTTGGGCAATATCAAGCATGGAGTTTTTGTCAATATTTTGTCAGTCAATGTCAGTTTTATTGATCAGAGCCTGAAGCAGAGACTCAGAATGGAGCTTTTCATGATGGAGGAGCGTTTCATGACAGCATTTCACGTTGCACACGGTCATTTTAGTGAGTGAGACATAGTTTTCAGTGGTTAAATTATGAAGATTTCTCAGAGAAAAGCAGAAAAGCGCAACTATAGCCTAGGGGCGCCCAACTTTTTGAAGGTCAAGATTTTGTGGAAAGTGCTCAAGCATACAGTCAATTTCTTCAGAATTGGTCTGGCTATCTAATGAACTATCCAGCGAAGCTTTCCGAGATCCGCAGCTCCGGCAATCAGCGACAGAAATTGAAATTCTGAAAGTTCCAGATGTGAGAAATTTGTCTTTTTCAGGCAAAAGCGCAACTCTAGCCTGAGGGCGCCCATCTTAAAGAAGGGGTAAATTCTGGTATTTCTGATGGCGAATACAGTCAATCTGTTCACAACTAGTCTGCTTATCCAACGAACTATCAAACGTAGTCATCCGAGTCTCAGAATTCCGGCAGCAGTCATCTGAAGATGGGCTTATAATGGAGATTTCATGTCTTTCAGCATCTTCCTTGCGTTTCCAGTGCAAGTATAGCTCAGGGGCACTAGTTTAAAGGACCCTTAAGATGGCAAAATTTGCAAATGAGGTCTTCTTGACATCAGTACCACTCTAGCCTAGCTCCGCGATGCACCATCCTGCTTGTCGATCCGATGTTCCAGGTGATCGTGGCGGATGTTCTACCAAGCACGTAATTTCACGGGTGGACCAACATAAAATTTGCAGTGTATTTCTACAGTCTAGAGGCGCCTAGCCTTTAGACCTGTCAAATGAGGTCGTTCGCGTTTGAAGTCTTCACGGCTTTTGAGCGTAATCAGTTTATCTATTCAACGAGCCTAGCCGTCAGCATTCGGGATTTGGAAAACGCTCGTACATACGAGGTCTTTGGCGAAACGCTGAAGAGTGAGGACATCCGGAAAATGGCCAAGTCTGGGGCGGATATTTTAAATAAAATACGCACTGGAGTTTTTGAGGTCTTAGAAGCAGTTTTCTTGCTTCATCACCTCCAGAGACTTCTCTTGTGGGCTCTTCTGGCTGTCCGTTAAAACAAACGTGGCTCGAATCAGGTCATTCCAACTCCAAATATCAGAGGTCAAAGTAGGGTACTTGGATGAAAGTTCAATTTTCGTCAAAATGACATCAGTGCAACTAAGAGCCAGGGGCACTTTTACTTTTGAGGCCCTTAATGAACTTTTCAGAGGTCATGTGTACAGTCGTTGGATGCAGAGTGTCTCCAGGCACGCAGTGAGCTTCGTTTCTTGTCAGCAGGGTTCACCGTTCGCCGTCAGCAGCCATTTGAAGTGTCAGATGGCAGTTTAGGAAAATGGTTTAAGTCTGGAACCCGTAAATGAATTTAATCAGGGGCGCCTAATTTTTCAGGGTGTTAAATGATGGATTTTACAGTAGTGTCTCCTAGCAGACATTTCTTCCTTGTTCAGCAGGCTTTCCGATGAATATCTCAGTTCAGTCTCAGCATCACCCAGTCACTCAGGAATCAGTGTTGAAGTTGGCCAGTCGTGACTTTGCTGTTAGCTATAAAATAGGAAGTTAATAAAAAATGTAGTAACTTGAGAAATGGACGCCTATGAGTTCAAGAGATGACTTTTCGGAATCGGTGAATTCTAACAGTGAATCCTAAGGCTTCATTCGAATTGTCAACTGAAGATTAAAATATTTAATATTTATTTTGCATTAAGTGGCGATTTTCTATTTTTGGCGTCCTTGCATGATAATAAATATTTTATTATTTATTTAAATTCAAACTTCCAGTCAATGGCAGTTCAACTGAAAGGGGTCCAATCAGAGGTCTCCTATTTTTGTCAGGGTTTTGAATTCTTGCAATTACCAATTGATGAGAATTTCTTCTTATTTAAAGTATGGCGCCTTCATTTATTATTCACAAAGCTTTCAAGAGAAGTTCGTATTTCTTCAAGAAGTAAAGGCGCGCATCTTTAAGGGAAATTCATAGTTTCAAACAAATTTCGCAAATTCCTCAATAATCAAAGGCGAAATTCTCAAAGGCGTTTTCCTTAAAGCAAATTCGCAATTCTTCAGAGAGCAAGGGCGAATTCTCAAACCTCATAGGAATTCGTATTTTCTCAAGGCAAAAGCAAATTCGTGGTTTTCAGAACAAAGGCGAAAAATTTCAAGGAAAATTCGTGGTTTTCAGTTTTCAAAGGCGAATTCTTCCAAAGCAAAGGCGAATTCCTCATCAATTTCCAAAGGCGATTTTATCTAACATATCTTTTTGCAGATCAAAGTTCACAAGTATCAGCAATTTGAAGAAATCTAGGGCGATTTTCACAGAAAAAGAGCATCATAAAAACGTCTTTTTCATCCTTCAATCTCAGATTTCTCTCAGTTTTCAGTTCGCATGTTCCTGAAATTGGCGAAATTGACAAGTCTCAGTATCTGGATCATTCTCATATAATTTCCTCGAGTTAAAATTGTGCGCTTGATTTTTCAGGAATTTTTAACTTCAGAACATTCGTTCTCGAGTTACTAATTTTCTCAACTGAAAAGTCTTTGCATAATCGAGTAGAAGTCATATTTTCGCATATCTGACGTTCTGGGTTGTCTTAGAATCCTTTTCTGGACAAAACCCATATCTCAGATTTTTCGCTGAAAATAATTCTTCGAAAGGCTATTTTTAACTCTCACAGGCTATTTTTAGCTTCCAAAAATCTTGTCAGAACATAGTCAAGTTCACAGTCAACAAGCGAGTTTTCCAAAATGCAGTTCACTCAGCTCGAATACAGGACCAAAACAGTCCTTACTCATGATTTCCTCAGGTTGGTTGAGACAGATCTTCACAAAGTGTTGCCAGAAGCAGTTCTAGATCCTGTCAAGATCAGAAGTTCAATTATTCAAAATATTGAGCAATCTGGCTTATTAGAGGCCGCTTACATACCTATCTCCGTTCATTGTGTTGAATTCGTGATGTCTTGTATTAAGCATTATAATTCCACTACTCGTGAGATAGTGTCAGTTGACGGACGAGTCATTTGCAGTCTTAAACCTTTGGACATTGAAAGGGGTTTTGGCATTCCTCAACACCCGAACAGTTTGGTTATTTCCATGGAGCAATGTGAGCAGGCATTTGATGCTGATGTGGACAAGTGTCAGAAGAAGATGGCAAAAAGATGGTTAAAACAAGCAAAGAACAGATTGCCAAACAATGTGGGTCGTGGTGAATACAAGGATGAGTACGCGATTCTAATTACACTCCTGAATCGTGTCTCAGGTCAAGCACATGCGAATGTTTTCCAGCCTTGGATGTATTCCATTATTGGTCGCATCATTTCTGGGCAGGAGCATTATGACTCGGCATCCTTCATCAGCGATATTCTCCACAGGCAGATCACCGGTTTCCTAGTTGCCCATGAGTTTCACATGTGTTCATATCTCGTGTACTTGATCGCTTTTCAGGGTCAATTCCGAGGACTAAACACCGTGGGCATTCTCAGTGTTCAGAAAGTCTATCAGTATTATGATCAGCTTGAGTTCACTAAAGCTAAACGCCATTTCAAGCGTGTTCACGAGGCTTTCCTGACTTATACAGTGAGGAATTTGGACCGAGAATTGCATGTTCGTATCTCGGTAGTTGCTAGGGCAGCGATGGATGGATGGGCAGATTGGTTTATTCAGTTCCCGACATACACCTACATCCAAGTATATGGATTCATAGGAAATCCAGCTATGCTTCCACGTTATCCTTTGTATAAGACAGTTTTTCAGGAGTTCCTAAGACAGATGCATGATGTTCATCGTCTTTTACGCCGTAGGCACAAACCATCTATCAACTTTCCTTTTCAGTTTGGAATGTATTGGTGCAAGTCGGCAATTGATGCTAAAATTGCAGGGCAAGAGCTTGAGAAATATCATCTTAAGTATCTTGTTGAAGCACGTGCCTATGATATTTTAGATCATTACACAACTTGCCTTGCTGGAGGTACATATCACGAGCCTTCTATGGAGGATTACTGGGCAAATTGCGCAGATGACTTCGAGGTTCGCAGACGTAGTTATGGCCGCTTCTCTCTCTCACAGATTTATGTTTTCTTGTCAGAGGATGTGGGAGGTTTATCAAATGATGAGGGAGAGGTTCTTCCTCAGTTTTTCAGAGAGCAGGTTGATACACAACCGTTGCTAACAGTTGATTGGTACGCCAAGGAATACGCAACGGTCAAGGAGAGGTCAAGTAGAGTTATTCAGAATAGTATACTTTACCCCGACAGCAAGAAGACCAGGAGGGTAAGTATGCCCAGAGCAGAGCCGCCAGTAGTGGTGAATCCTTCGCTACCTTCCTCTTCAAAACCTAAACAAAAGAAAAGGAGTAACCCTCCTAAGAAAGGTCAAACGCCAAATAATTCAAAGGGCAAGGCGCTTGCCACTGTTACACACACGGAGCCTGACAGACAGCCGGTTACAGAGCCAGTTTAGAGGACGGTTTTGTTGGTTGAAAATTTTGTATACCTTGAGGATATACAAAATTATGGTTTCAGCCACAGTGTGTGAGATAAACTCTCCTATTTTCAAAGGGAAGGCTCCCCCTTTTATGTCTATTTTAACAATTTGGAAATACACTCTAACTATAAATCTATTCTAAATCTGGGTGAAACTCTGTCTTTTTCTCCTTTTCCAGAAAAGACACTTATTCTTTTCTCTTGTTTCAGAAAAGAATCATAGCTGAAAATATAAATGATTTATGAAGTAAACAAATAAAGAAGCAAAGTTTCCATAAAGGCACAAAGTCCTCCGTTGCTCCTCTGGGACGGGAAATCAAATTGAAAGCACAAAGTCTTTGACAATTTACTCTCCTATCAACCTTTCTAGATGATTTTCTGGTAATTAAGTACAGTATGTAGCAGCTCAAAATCTAACTACATGATGTACTTTTAATGCACAAACATAGAAAATAAAAGCAACACAAAGTCTGCAAGTTATCTCCTTTGCTTGAGCGTTCTACAATAGCTTCAAATGTGACAAACAGCTCAAAGTCTGCAGTATCAAATCTAAAAAAACCAATTTAAAACTTTAAATACAATTTGCAGCTCAAAGTCTGCAAGATTGAGTTTAAATCTCTCTTGTATAACACCACAAAACCCACAATCAATTTCAGATAATGTCGTCACATTACAATTTGTACCAACACAAAGTTTGGAAGCAATTTGTTTTCTTTATTGATTGCAATCTGATTTACATCTAAACTCAAAGTCTTAGAATGCATTCACAAATTGGCAGAATTTTGTTGCATTGCCAAAAGATCAAAGATTACAATAAACCCTCTCAAGTATTTATAGGAGAGAGGTCTGGAGAAAAAGGTGGGAGGATCTCAACAAACTTGAGAAAATCTCTCAACCGATAACTAATTGCAATTGACTTATTCAAAATTACAATCCAAATTGTGATTTGGTTTGTAAGAACTTACATGTAATTACATTTTCCAAAACTGCAAGGAAAGAACACTTGCAATTGCAAAACTTGTTTTTACATATACTTTGTCAAAAGTAAAATACATAATTGAAATTATTTTAAGTGTCCAAGACACGACTCTAACTACATCATCCTTCATCTGCGATGATCTTCATGCTGCTTCAGGATTTTAGAACTTGAAGTATTCAGGATTGGTGAAGAGATCTCGAACTTGGAACGAGAATTTGCATTCTTAATGATCTTTGTGTCCTTGGCGAACTTCAACCTTATCACAGGCTTGGAGTAGTACCATTTCTTTAGGAAGTTCTTCTCTTCGTTGCGTCCTTTTTCCATGCTTGATTTACTTTGTCCCTAGATGGTTTCATGACGATTATTGACCTTCGAGCTGCTCCATGAATTACTGTTGTATCTCTTCTTTTGTTCACTGATGAAGAACCCATAACACCTTATTCAAGATGAAATTGTTATAAAACAATGCTCATGCCTTGATTTATTGGTTTGATAGATCATGTGTGTAAACAAGACTGACAAGGGAAGGGATAATTTGATACAAAAATGGGCTCACAAGTGAATTTCGGGTTTTTTGATGCTGACAGCAAGTAAGGTATAATCGGGATTTTGGGAAGCCATTGCAAGTTTAAGTGCAAAGTGGGAAAAATAGGAAACCATTGCAAGTTTATTTCCTTGTGCTAACTTGTAGTTGCATTTTAGACAAAAATGCCCTACTTGCAATTGATTGGAAAAATCCCGATTTGCTTTCTAGGGCATTTTTATTCTTTTCTTCTTTTCTAGAAAATGGTAATGAGATGGAATGAAATGTGAATGGAATGAACAAAAGGAGAATGAAAATGTATGACGGATGAAATGAAGGGCAGAAATGGAGGAAAAACATCCTTTTTATTAAAATCAAGAAAATGCATTTCCAATAATGAAAAAAAGCATTTTAATACAAGACGTTTTCAATGGATATGGCAAATGAAAGAAAGAGAAAAAACGTTTTTATGAATGAAGGGCCTATGAAGTGAAAAAACGCGTTTTCAGCCATATATTTTTTATAATATGCAATCTCAATCTCCATAGAAAGGCAACCCAAGAACAAAAGATTTAAAGCAACAAAAAAAGAAAAATAAAAAGCGCCTTGAACAAACTCAAATCTGCAAAAATGGGGCAATGGTAGAGCAAAAATGGGGAATTTAATAAAGTTGCAGACCTTGCCAAGTGTTCTTCATGCCAAAATCTCTTCAATCGGGGTACATATGAGCAAGAGCAAGCTACAAAATTCACAAAAACACTTGCAAAACTCATTTCGGGTTTTTTTTATGCTCATTGCAAGTGAAAAATATAACAAATAACTTCAAAAATGCCTTTTACTTGCATTTCGGGTTTTTAGAGACTCATTGCAATTTTACATTTTGTCAAATAGAAGAAATCGGACCTTTTAGCTCATTTGACAATTTCATTTTAATAAAAATAGGTATTTTTAAACAACTTAAGCAAAATCGGAACTTTTGGAAGTTTTAGCAATTTCGGAACTTTTGGAAGTTTTAGCAATTTTCGGCAGTCGGGATTTTTTGGACATTTAGCAATTTTCGGGATTTTTTGGACATTTAGCAATTTTCGGGATTTTTTGGACATTCAGCAATTTTCGGGATTTTTGGGACATTTAGCAATTTTCGGGATTTTTGGGACATTTAGCAATTTTGCTCTTAGGCTTAAATTTCCCTATTCTGCTGAGTTGCCTAAAAAACCCGAAATTGACCAAAAACACACTAAAAATGACTCAGAATTTCACGAAAACGGACAAGAGTGAGTGAAAAATGTTAGCCAAAAGGACTATAGACCCAAAACTGAAATTTTCTAACCTTTGCACCTTGTAAAACGTGCCTTAGAAGAGAAAATCTTCAAATTTTATCAAAATTTTGATAGGTTATCCCAATTTTTAACAAGTCAAAAATGAGGGACAACAGGTTTAGAGTCCGCCAGTGCCTGAGGTTCAGCCTCAAGTTCCTACATCAGTTCCAGAACAGTCACCAATCCCAATTCATATTGAATTGGATTTAAACTCTCCACCTCGCAGTGGGTCCTCTACACATTCACTTTCATCACAACCTCCTGTTGCTAGTACAGACCCTTCTAGTAGTATTAGCCGAGATCAATCTTGGATCGAAGCTCAACTAGGAAGGAAGAGGAGGCAGCCATCCTATGTTCTCAATCATTCCGATTTTGATGAGGTTTATCAGGATGTGCCAGACAAGAGGGTCAAGAACATGGTCCACGTAGAGAGGAACACTAACATGGAGATCGTCATCGAGACTGCTATACCTCCACAAGGGAGGAGCTTCGCTGAGTTGGAATCTCAGGACTTCGAGGTTATCACAGTTAACCTTGGTCGTAACACACGCCAGACCCAGGTTGATCTCCTACAGGTTGCTACAGACAATGCCAGGGATAGAATACTGAAGGACGGAGAAGATAAGGCAGCCCTCAAGGCTGAAATCAGACAGCTTCGTCAGTATATTTCTAGCCTTGTACATAGACCAGATGTCATTGCCACACTCCCGCCGATGCTTGAGCCTCCAGCAGAGCAAAGTCAACTTAATCATTTAGTTGCATATGGCAAGTGTTTGGATGAGTGGGAGGAGTTCGTTGCTAGAGGACGTGCTATGCTTACAGAGTTATATCAGTTGCGGTACAATGCACGAGAGCTCCGTATTCGTCTCCAAGATGAGGAACGAGATATGGCGATTAATAAACCCAGGGATGAGATTATGATTGCTCACCTGAGTGTGGCTTATGATACAGTCACAGATGCAGAGGATAGGGAAGCTATCTACTCTTGGAAAACACAGTTGGTTTTCAAGGTAAAGATAGAGGACACTTTGGCGTCAGAGGTGGCTGAGAGTAGAGAGCACGTTACTAGTGCACTCCGGTCTGTGAGAACCTTAGTTTCTCGCTTGCCGTGCCGTTATCAGATTGAGGGTGGTGCCTATGTTGAGCTTACCAATGTTTAGTCAGAGCTCCAGGCACTCATTCATACCATTTTCAATGGGGAGACCGTTGGCTGTAAGGTTACTCAGCTTACGGTCATGTCAGCATTGTTCGATGAGGCAACAAGGAGTAGAGGCGAACTTCAGTCCCAAATCCGCTTTGGTGAGGATATCTTTGCATCGACATAGCATTCTTCGACAGTGTCTCATAGCTCAAATAGTATCGATTAACAATCTCATTGAGGGATTGGTTGCTCGAGATCATGAATGATAAACTTCAGTTCCCACCTCTCAAGATAGACATTACACACAGGAGTTAAACTTGGCGTTACCCTTTCAAGTTAACTCGCTTGTCTTCATCTCATGCATATCTATTTTGAGATCAGCTTTACACACTTGGAGTTTCTTTTAGGGTTTTTCGTTAACTGATGATAGTCTTCTAGTTAACTCGCTTTCAATAAGGACGTGCATGCTTGCACAATTGTCCATTTTTAGATTAGATGTTTCGGTTAACTGATGGTAGTTTTCCAATTAACTGTATAGTTTGCTTAATTAGGGCTTAGCAATAAATCTTGCATGCATTGCAAGACTGTAGTTAACACAAGGTGATTTTAGGGTTCCCTACACCTTGATGTATATAAATAAGAGCTTTTGCTCATTTGTAAATAACTTTTGCTTGAGAGAGAAATATATGCTGCGCCTACCTTGCCCTCAATATTGCTCTTTTGGTATTTGTTCATGTGTCTTTACTATTGCAATTAATTGTTATGCCACTTGGGTTTCATGCAATTGTAATGGTGAATTCTTTCCATAGTTTAGATAAATCTGTTTTGTGCAACTTTACCATTATGATCAATTGTTATGCCACATAGGGTTTCATGCGATTGTGATGATAAATCTGTTTTGTGAGTCTTTACTATTATGATCAATTGTTATGCCACATAGGGTTTCATGCGATTGTCATGGTGAATTCTTCCCATAGTTTAGAGAAATTTGTTTTGTGCCTAATAAACTTGTTCAGATTGAGATAATAGTCGCGCCACCTTGCCTTCAAGTAGAGAATATGAGCTTGGTTATCGTGTGTTGTTGTGAACAATAAACTTGTCTAGATTGAGCTGATAGATGCGCCACCTTGCCTTCAAGTTGAGAATCTACACTCGTTTATCGTCTGATAGTCAAACCTTGCTCTGTTTCCTCATGCTCTGTTTTCTTGAGGAGACTGGATAGAATTTAAGTAATTGAATTTAGTTGTAGTTAGTGAATCTGCAAAACCAGAAAATACTCAGCTGCAACGTATAGTTTTCGAGAAAGCCTTGTACCTCTACAGCTGAAACAAAAAGACAGGATTTAGTTTAGTTTATTTCCATTTGCAAGTACTTTTGTCAAGCACAACAAGGGAGCTTCCCCTCCTAATTTGAAGAGCACTCATTGCATAGTGTGCATAGCTGTCTGTACCAACTCTTACTCCAGAGGTGCTAGTTGTTACGCCAACAAAGATCATCTAATGAAGTGATCGCCGGCAAATGTCAGCACAATGAGAAGAGGCAATTGACGAAGACATCAAAAATGGTTGTTCAACATGAGAAAAAGCGCCCTTGTCAAGCAAAGGCGCCCTTGAATGAGGTGGTCAAGATGTAACCTGTTGAGAAATGTCACCCTCGAGAGACCTCTTCGATCCCATTTCAGCTCGACAACGAATCTGTCAGCAAACCTGTGAGACAAGTCAAATGATTGCAGTAATAGATCAACTGAACATGCCAATTGAAGGATAAATCAATAAGATACAAGCTAAAAGCGCCCTTACTAGCCAGAGGCGCCCATCTTTTTGAAGTACCTGATGACCCCCGTCAACAGTTGTTGTGTATAATGAACTTGTTCAGCTATCAGCCAGCCTCTCGATCATATCAGAAGCACTCTCATCAGACCTACCAGGCAACCGGTGGAAGCAATCAAGTGGCAAACATCCCAGAAAGAGACTGAATGTAAAACATGGTAAAACGTGCTAAGGCATGGGAGAAAGAGCCTTTTCCAGAGAAAGGCACCCTTTATTTTGGGCCCTTAAATGTTGTCAAATGGCAGAAGGTTCTCCAAGATGACCTTCACCATTTGGGTCAATCTCAACAACGAAGCTGTCAACACGGGAATCTAACGAGGCTGATCAACCTGGACTGAGGATCAAACAAAGGTCATTCAACATGAAAATGATGAAAAAGGACTCAAACTCAAAAGGGACGCCCAAAAAGGTCAAAAGCAAGTTTGTTGACTTCAAATAAGATATTTTGGAGGCAAACTTGGCCAAATCATCCCATGATCAGTGGAGACCTAATTTTTAAACTCCAGATCACTCCAAATCAGGCTTGACACATAAGTTGACATCCACATTTGAAAGATTCAAGCTTGAATCTATATGATCAAGCCTAGGCGTCCATTATGCTCATTTCTTTTTGCAGGTTGAGGGTTTGAACAGCAATAAGCTCTCAAAGGACGTTTTTCAAGATCTAAAGAAGGTTTTTCAATCGTTCTTCGTGATTTTTTCGAAGATCAGTGACAGGGAAAGTTTTTCTTCACAGAGGTTGCATCCAACAGAATATTTTTTCCAAGAAGGCAGCAATAACTTCCAATCTTCCTCTTGTCTACTTCCTCTATTCTATCTTAAATTTCTTGCATGTCACAGAAAATAGCAGGCTATCACAGATCTAGCCAACTGGGTATGATCAACATAATTTTCCAGTGAAACCCATCTCTTCAAATTTTCCATAATCAACAAACTTGTTGCCCCTATGTTTAGGGATTTTTCCAAAAAAGTCTCAAAATAAAAAGGAACTAGGTTTGTTCAGCATTGAAGCACGAACAAAACCCATGTGCCAGATTTTTTCCGGAAAAATACTTCTCAGCGAGTGGCTATTTTTAGGGATTTTCAAAAGTCGTTTGAACATATCCGTGATTACAGTCAATGATTGAGTTTTTCAAAATATAGTACTCTAAAGTTGAAATCAAGACCAAAATGGTCCTACTTCACAAATTTCTGAAAACACTCGACACAGACATGCATCAAGAAAAGTCCGTAGTCAAGATTGGACGCTTTGGAAAGCGTTAATGACATCACCATTCACACCATAGCCAAATACGAAAGGTAGTCATTCCAAACACAGAGCTGCCACCGGTCTCTACCACACTACCTTCCACATTCCATGTCAACAAGGCTAGATGACGCGGCTGCAAAGAAGATCAAATATCGAAAGCAATTTGCAAGAGGCAAAAAAAGTCAATGACTAGTCAAAGGAGTTGTTGACTCAAGATGATGAGGTGTCAGACACCTAGTTGGGACATCCTACCCTCCAAATGGCATTTATGATACTTGAAGTTGACTTGATGCCTCATTCCAAGTCAACTCAAGAAAGCATTAAATGAAATTGGAGTTAACTTGATGCCCCTTTCCAAGTTAACTCCACATCCCACAAATCATGTATTGTCAGATCCCATTGATTAAGGATGTCTAATTGACTTCCATAATTTGTGGATCTCAGATCTCCACTAAACGTGGATGCCTATTTTGGAGGCATACTTTGTATTAAAGTTCACCTTTAGTCTTCTTTCAGTCAACTGAAGTAGTTTTTAGTTGACTCTTTGTTTACTTTCAATTAATTGAAGTAGTTTACCAGTTAACTGCCTGTTCCCCTTGCATAGGAATAAATCTTGTTAATTGATTGGCAAGAACTCATTGTTAACTCAAGGAGATTTTAGGGTTGCCTACTCCTTTGAGTTCTATAAATAAGAGCATTGGGCTCATTATTTGTTTAACCTTTACTTGCTATGCAAAATTGTTGGGCCATTGTTGCCAACAGCTTTGAAAGCGACTATTAGTTCACTCTTGGATGAGAGTTCATTGGTTGATCATAATTGTGCATGATTTTGTGCCTTTGTTGTCCGAATCTTTGTAATTCGTTCAGAAAGCTTGAAGAAAGAAATCAAAAGGCACATGCAATTTGATCTAAGGATTTGAGTTCTTCCATAACGTCTTTGTGTTTAAATAGCTTGTTGTTTCATTTCCGTCCTCGGATAGGGGTTCCTCCTCCTTGGATATCTGTTATTAACGGTTGTCGTTTGTTATTGTCTAATGGATTGTCCTTCAACCTATACTTCGGATAGGGGTTCCTCCTCCTTAGCAAGTTTGTTGGTCAAGACATCATAATTTGTTGTTTCTTGTAAGTCGTTTCCTAGCCCATACCTCGGATAGGGGTTCCTCCTCCTTGGTAGGTCTCAGATCCAACTTACCGTGAAGAGCGTTTGCTTGTGTAAAACCTTATCCTAGCGTATATCCGAGAGTTCAGAGCCTCGGCTATATTCTAAGGAGACGGCGGATTCAAGTGATCCAACCAATCCATACCCGCTCCTATGCCCTCATGCTCTGTTTACCTTGAGGACATAGGATAGATTAAAAGCTAGAATAGTCGTAGTTAAGATCTGCCGAAACCAAAGAAAAAGCTTAGCTATGGCGCATTGTGTTTGTGCACCCTTGTGTCCTACTCTACCCTCTCTTACGCATTACATCAACAAAGAGGGACTTCTCCTCTTTAAATAACGAAGAAATGTTGCAAAACATTTGTAATAGCTGAACGTTTACAATCAACACTCCAGAGGTGCTAATTTAAACGCCAACACACATGTAGTGATGGATATGTAAAAGTGGAGTTGGTTGATGTTCTAAATTAATGAGCCTAATTCTCAATGATATGTTGTAATGGTCATACTCCAATCCAAACCCTAATAATTTGGTTATGGTAACTTGCACATCAATAGCCTTCAGTGCTTGAGTAATATTATGGATCTAAGAAGTGTACAAGCAAAGTGAATCTGCACAAAGCAACCAATGCACATAAATCAAGATTAACCTTACCTATAGATATGTTTGTGAGACACTATCATCACCGTTTGAAACTAGAAAAAAATTAAGGATAGTATCTGATTCTATGTGTGATTTCAAAATCTCATTAGCCTACTTAGATTTTATGTTTAGAAAATCATATAGATATAAGCCTCACCTGCTACCAAAGGACTTGTACCGCTCATGGCTGCGAAGCCACTCAATCACTTGCAATGCTCGTCTCCAATTACCCTTATGCCCTAGGATTTGGACAAGACGGTTTAAAAAATTATCTGTAAACTTTATCTTTGAACTGTACATCAGCTTGGACAACTTAGACATTGTCATATTTATATGTGGATCGTTCAACCTTTAACACAGAGCAAAAATAATAAAGTTTGTATCAGTCCATATTTGTACCTAAAAAATGTAAACATCAAGAACAGGCTAGTGAATAGGAAGAGTGATAAAGATAATATTGACATGAGAAACACCCATTTAAATATAAAAGCAATAAACACTATCAGGGTGTACATGTCAGTCACAGAAGGAGCAGATCAAAAAAGAAATTAAACTTTCTTTGTTATGTATATATCGTGAATATTGTAGTGCTCACTGAAAAGAATTCTCTACTCACTACAGCCATTATAAAGGAGAATTAACTGTCAACAGTCAATCCCTATGGCTGCCGTTGCTGCCTCTGTCAGGACAAAATAACCTCAATATTAACTTGATAAAGATATACAATGACATATAAGTTTCACAACTGGCAGAGAATGTTCATGAACTGGTAGAAGAGCAACCAAAACCACTACGATGTAGTAAATCAATGGCCAAGAACAGCAACATAAGTGGCAGTATCAATGAATTTTTTACCATATTTCTGTGTCAACAAAGCTAGGCATATCAGATAGCAATAATCACTAATACTTGAGAAACCAGCAAAATGTTTTTCATGGTCGAGTCATTAAATAATGAATGTCATAGATTTTCTTGTCATCTGTGTCAATAATTACAAGTACACCATTTCAGTTATTAATAACAGAGAAAAGATAAATGAAATTCACTAATATATTTTGAAGCCATAGTTTCAAATGGCTTCCAAAAAGCTGGATTTGAGTTAGTAAAATCATCAGCGAAGTATTGTATTAGACTATACTAGGAGATGGAATGTTATATACCTATGTGGCTACATCCATGATATTATGATCTATATGTGAGATTACAGAGTTGCCAACTTGTCACACACATAATCCTCAAAGAGTCATATTGGGTTTGATGAGTAGCTTGTAGAGTAAGTCAAATGGGTGAGTCAAATGTGTAACCTACAGTTTAAGGCTTTACCCTCCCCCAACCATGATTAGATGAATGGCTGTATATAGGAGGCTGATATTGTTTAAAAAGCATCGTGGGGTAGGGATTGGTTGAGTTAGCAAAGATAAGGTAGTGTAGCAAGTATATTCCTCTCATAAGGGAAGATCTCTTGAAGTGATTCCTTGGGGAATTTTGAATGGTGTGAGCCTTTCTCAAGGGCACTTTAATTTTACATATTAACCATCAAAAAGGAAAATACCTATCAGTCACTCTGCCATGAGGAGGAAAAAACAAGCTGAAGTTTTGAATATTATGGTACATTGGCCCACTATACATATATTGTGCATGTGTTTCCTATTATTGATCAGCATTATTCTGAATTTAGATACTCGATTTTTAACATGATAAGAAGACTGGAAGATTTAATAAAGTTCTATATCCTGGAAGTTGTGACAAGAGGACATGCGTGTAGTTTGGACACAGTCAGATGAATAGTTGCCTCTTCCCTAATTCTCTTACAATAATTACATTCATTTAGCTATTAGTAGTTGCAAAATAACTCATCCCCTAAAGTTTGCAATAGATCCTTCTGAACAAGATATTACAGCTGGCTACACTCAGCATACTCAATTCCAGGATTGGTAATGCACTAAGTTTGAAATTTAAAAAATCAGTTAGACCTTTCTATACATAAAACAATCAGAATAATTATGGATTTGGATTTTCTCACAAGGGCACATTATGTTTACCTTAGTCATCTAAATTATATCAATTAGAGTGAAACTTTTGAAGCATTAACAATCCTAATATGTGTCATCTTTTTTCTTATCTTAACATAGGCGTACAAAAGATACCAAATACTGCCAGCATGACAACCAAATTTTGCAAGCTGCAAGTGTCTTGAGATTGGACCCTTGGTGAGCAATCAGCAAGAATATCAATTATATATCTATAGCACTAACTAGAACAGAACCATAGTAACATCACTCTTAGTCGTGAATCCAAGTGAAGATTTTCAAGTCTGGCCCAAAAAAAAAAGAACCAGGACTCTTGTGGCAGGAGAAAGGACTAATGGGAGATAAAGAACACCCTTTTAATCATTATGATTTTGATACTTGCATCAATTATTGCCAATTTACATCATAGAAAAAGTTTCTAACAGTGTCAGCTCTGCTTGCTTAGAAATTTTATTCATGGGGAATGTTTGGGAAGGGCTTGCAGACAAATTTTGTCTTCTTAAGTAATAGCGAGATTGGCAAAGTTGTCTTTCCAACCAATCACGGATATTCAAGGTGTTCTTAAGATAACATTATTCCTTTGATACCATATAGAGAGACGATTTATAAATTTCAAAGCATAAAACCTTTGGCTTAGAGGAAATATTCTGCAGTGAATAATACTTATTACAATAAACATTTACAAATGTAGAGATCTCTTATGTATACTTTATAACAAATTGAGTCATGATTAGGTCAGTGGTTCAAATGGTGTACGATAAGCTTACATTTCTATTTATTATATTTAATCAAAATAGTCAACTGATTAGTCCAAATTCATCTGCATATTTGATTTAAAGCTTAAATCCATAAAGCCACATAGCAGATCCAAGATTAAGTATTGTCTAGTTTTCTATCATTGTACTTGTAAAAAGTTGAATGCATTGTGAAGTTTAAGTTTTGTTTAGTATGATGATAGTTAAAGTCAATCATTCTGGCATATGTATCAAACAATCTTAAAACATTTATTGTTCCTAAGAACTTAGAACCCTGCATTTTGGTTCGAACCCATTTCCCATTTGCATTTTGTTTCCCTCCAACTAGCATACATGTCACATTAAATGTAATTTTCAGACTATGGTAAGCAGATTATGCACTCAAAAAATTTAGTCCTATAACTAGGTAGCATAAAACACAGAAGCTTCAAGCAAAACAATAATCTGACTATGGTAATCTACAACACATACTGCTGAAAATGTGAGCAGTGAATACGCAATCTCAAACTCTCAAAACCTGAAATGATCTTCCCATTAAATCTAAAAAGAAATATGCTGCACTGGAATGAAATTTTAATAAAAAGACCCTATATGAAATATGATTAAAATTAGAATGTATGCCCTTCAATAGACAAGTGCGCCATGAATCTAAATAAGACAAACCAGAGGAGGTGTCAAGTAAAGCTCCAAGTTAGGCTTACAACTCACTGGAGTAACACTCTGTTTGACTAAGCAATCAACTAGTCTGATAAATCAATCAGCCTAATCTAACAAGGAACTCCTAATCAAAGTAGTTGAGACTAAGTTACATCCACAAATCAGTCATGCCGCAGATAGTTAAATGGGCCCTAATCTCAAAGAAGGCACCCTATATAGCTGGGCCTTATTCTCCTATATAACTATGTCCTCTCCATGCTGATCTTTCAGCTGCACACAGGTCTGGATCTGCTGCTACCACTGTGAGAACACTGACTAAGCAACCCAAGGTGAAAACTCTAACGTAAATGAAGAGGCATAAACTGAGTCGTTGAAAAGCAGTTAAACATATTATAAATCTTAGACATATTGTGGTCACTTATCAGATTGGTATGAAAAACTCTTGCAGTAATGAGGTCCCTTTACCTGGCTACAATGACTTGGATTGGGCACAAGAAAAGAATAATAGAAGGTTACCTACATAATTTATTAACATCTTGGTTTAGGTGTCACTGCATCATCAAAAAAGAAGTCGATCATATTACTCTTTTGTCTACCAAGGGAAAATTTGAAGGCGGTACATAAGGCAATTGGGTCCAGGCCTTTCTTCAAAAGCTTGGTTTTCAACACATGTAGCTTATCGCATGTGCCTATGAAAATTAAAGTTGCCATCCAGTTACTGGAAACAGCTATGTACATACAAAAAACAAGCATTTTAAGGTCCATTAACACTTCATTAGGTAGCTGCTCAAAGATCATTTGGTTCAATTCAAATATTATTAGAATGAGAGTTAGGTTTTAAACACCTTCACCAAAGGCTTACTAGAAGACAAGTTTGTCGAATTCAAAGACCTTTTGTGGTTTAGGGAAGTTGTCATTAAAAATGAATGTTCATGCAGTGATAACTTCCTCTCTTAGTATTCCCAAAGTAAATATTAGGAAGGAATGTTGATGTCAGCATATTTCATTAATAACACCTTGAGCAGCCAACCCATGATCTTAAAGGGCCATGCTATTATGTTTAATTAAGTGAATCTCATCCTAAGTTGCATCGTCATCTATTTTAGGTTTATCCCAAATCTGATGTATACGTATTACGGTATTAGTGGTCTCTCACCACCATTTTAGCATCCTAGGACTTGTGATTGTGTATCATTCTATTTTATATAAACTTTACCTAGTGAAGATTATTATTTGCAAATAGAGCAGTCATGTATGAACAAGCCATAAACAACTATAAGAACACATTGAATTTGTAGGCCATGGCAAAATAATTATATTATCATTATTATATTATTATAACATTGTAATGGTAGAGTCTAAAAACAAAAGTAAAACTACATAGCTAGATTATGTAGTTGACGAATAAATAAGCTTTGTAATGGAAATTATGATGATATATCAATAAACAATTTCACTTATGTGGATGGACAATGTATCTATCATAGTAACGGGACTCGCCTGGACTCGGCAAGTCCCAAGTCGAGTCACCCCAGTTGAGTTTGGGAGACTCAAACTCAGACTCAGTCGACTCCAGACGAGTCCTGGCCAGACTCGCCGAGTCTAGGCGAGTCCCGTCAGCAAGACTCGCACAAGCAGGTTTGAAAAGTGCAAAAATTACATAAAATTTAAAGTTAAAACCTTTTTTTTTTTTTTACTTATTGTGAATGCAAAATGATGCACGCCATGAAGGTTTGTATGGTTTTGGACCCCGCAAGGGGCGCTACCCCTCGACCCCACTGGGGGCGCTGCCCCTAGACCCACACAAGGGGTGTTTCCCCTTGACCCCATTGGGGGTGCTGCCCCCAAACCCCCACAAGGGACGCTACCCCTTGACACCACTAAGGGCATTGCCCCTTGACCCCACAAGGGGCACTGCCCCCAGACCCCTGCAAGGGGCACTACCCCTAGACCCCCACGAGGGACGCTGCCCCTCAACCCCACTAGGGGCACTACCCCTAGACTCCCGCAAAGGGCACTGCCCTTGTTGGTTGAAAATTTTGTATTCTTGTGAAAGTATACAAAATTGTAGTTTCAATCACAGCACGTGAGTTTAAACTCTCCTAATTAAGGGAAGGCTCCCCCTTTAACTAAACAAAACTAATATGGGTAGGACAACAATCATTCCTCTTATTTCAGGAAAGATTATACTCTTTTCACTTCGCAGAAAAGAAATAGCAAATGCTAATAAAACTTATTACAGCAGCTATGCAGTGAAATCAAGAAAGAGGAAATAAAGTTTCCTGAAAGCACAAAGACTTCCGTCACTTCCTCCGGGACGGGAAAGCAACCAACAAGCGCAAAGTCTTGAGGAATGAGATCCTATCTACCCTTTTTAGAATGATTACTTAATGAAAATATACAACATAAAACAGCACAAAGTCTGTAACTACGATGTATCTATTAACTACTCTAAATGAGAACTACTTCGAGCACAAAGTCTCGCAATTCTTCTCAATTTCTAATACTAACTACAAATTCAACCTTCAACATTTACAACACAAAGACTGCAGATATTTAAATTGAATCTCTCTTCAGCAATATTCCACAATTCTCAAGTAGTTACAAAATGATGCTCCAAAATGACATAAGAATATGAAGGATGCAAAATAGGAATTCAACTCAAAGTCTGAAATTCCAACTTCTTGATATTACTTGAAAATTCACAATATTAACTATAAAGCTCAAAGACTTTATGAGTACAAAATTCTGCAAAGTTTTCTTGCTTGCTAAAAAAATAAAAGATTACAATAAACCCTCTCAAGTATTTATAGGAGAGAGGTCTGGAGAAAAAGGTGGCAGGATCTCAACAAACTTGAGAAAATCTCTCAACCGATAACTAATTGCAATTGACTTATTCAAAATTACAATCCAAATTGTGATTTGGTTTGTAAGAACTTACATGTAATTACATTTTCCAAAACTGCAAGGAAAGAACACTTGCAATTGCAAAACTTGTTTTTACATATACTTTGTCGAAAAGTAAAATACATAATTGAAATTATTTTAAGTGTCCAAGACACGACTCTAACTACATCATCCTTCATCTGCGATGATCTTCATGCTGCTTCAGGATTTTAGAACTTGAAGTATTCAGGATTGGTGAAGAGATCTCGAACTTGGAACGAGAATTTGCATTCTTAATGATCTTTGTGTCCTTGGCGAACTTCAACCTTATCACAGGCTTGGAGTAGTACCATTTCTTTAGGAAGTTCTTCTCTTCGTTGCGTCCTTTTTCCATGCTTGATTTACTTTGTCCCTAGATGGTTTCATGAGGATTATTGACCTTCGAGCTGCTCCATGAATTACTGTTGTATCTCTTCTTCTTTTGTTCACTGATGAAGAACCCATAACACCTTATTCAAGATGAAATTGTTATAAAACAATGCCCATGCCTTGATTTATTGGTTTGATAGATCATGTGTGTAAACAAGACTGACAAGGGAAGGGATAATTTGATACAAAAATGGGCTCACAAGTGAATTTCGGGTTTCGGAAGGCTGACAGCAAGTAAGGTATAATCGGGATTTTGGGAAGCCATTGCAAGTTTAAGTGCAAAGTGGGAAAAATAGGAAACCATTGCAAGTTTATTTCCTTGTGCTAACTTGTAGTTGCATTTTAGACAAAAATGCCCTACTTGCAATTGATTGGAAAAATCCCGATTTGCTTTCTAGGGCATTTTTATTCTTTTCTTCTTTTCTAGAAAATGGTAATGAGATGGAATGAACGAAAGGAGAATGAAAATGTATGACGGATGAAATGAAAGGCAGAAATGGAGGAAAAACATCATTTTTATTAAAATCAAGAAAATGCATTTCCAATAATGAAAAAAGCATTTTAATACAAGACGTTTTCAATGGATATGGCGAATGAAGGATGTGTTTATCATGAAATGAATGGCATTTCAAATAGAATGAGAGGCATATGAATGAAAAGCGAATGGGAAGGCGAATGAAAAAAAGAGAAAAAACGTTTTTATGAATGAAGGGCCTATGAAGTGGAAAAACGCATTTTCAGCCATATATTTTTTATAATATGCAATCTCAATCTCCATAGAAAGGCAACCCAAGAACAAAAGATTTAAAACAACAAAAACAGAAAAATAAAAAGCGCCTTGAACAAACTCAAATCTGCAAAAACGTGGCAATGGTAGAGCAAAAATGGGGAATTTAATAAAGTTGCAGACCTTGCCAAGTGTTCTTCATGCCAAAATCTCTTCAATCGGGGTACATATGAGCAATATCAAGCTACAAAATTCACAAAAACACTTGCAAAACTCATTTCGGGTTTTTTGATGCTCATTGCAAGTGAAAAATATAACAAATAACTTCAAAAATGCCTTTTACTTGCATTTCGGGTTTTTAGAGACTCATTGCAATTTTACATTTTGTCAAATAGAAGAAATCGGACCTTTTAGCTCATTTGACAATTTCATTTTAATAAAAATAGGTATTTTTAGACAACTTAAGCAAAATCGGAACTTTTGGAAGTTTTAGCAATTTCGGAACTTTTGGAAGTTTTAGCAATTTTCGGGATTTTTTGGAAGTTTAGCAATTTTCGGGATTTTTTGGAAGTTTAGCAATTTTCGGGACTTTTGGAAGTTTTAGCAATTTCGGGATTTTTTGGACATTCAGCAATTTTCGGGATTTTTTGGACATTTAGCAATTTCGGAACTTTTGGAAGTTTTAGCAATTTTCGGGATTTTTTGGACATTCAGCAATTTTCGGGATTTTTTGGACATTCAGCAATTTTCGGGATTTTTTGGACATTTAGCAATTTTGCTCTTAGGCTTAAATTTCCCTATTCTGCTGAGTTGCCTAAAAAAACCCGAAATTGACCAAAAACACACTAAAAATGACTCAGAATTTCACGAAAACGGACGAGTGAGTGAAAAATGTTAGCCAAAAGGAGTATAGACCCAAAACTGAAATTTTCTAACCTTTGCACCTCGTAAAACGTGCCTTAGAAGAGAAAATCTTCAAATTTTATCAAAATTTTGATAAGTTATCCCAATTTTTAACAAGTCAAAAATGAGGGACAACAGCCCCTCAACCCCATTGGGGCAATTTCCCTCAAACTTGAGATTATGGCTGCTACATCATCCAAGACCTATCTTAGACGCATTCGTAGGAAGGATGCAAGCTCCTTTGAGCCATAGACTTCTAGTTATTGTTTTGAATCTTTTCATATTTCATATTTGTTTGGAACATTTGATTTCATGGATTTCATATTCGATGAGTTTTGTATACATTTGAGTCTTTGACTATATATCTAAGTGTGCTATTTCCTTTAGTAGCTCAACTACAATTTGTGTTTATACTTATGTGATCGATGTATACTTGTGTTAGTGACGAGGACCTTGATTGGGTTGACCAGGCAAATAGAGAGGCTGAGGCTGTAGCCATGGCAGAGGAGGAGGCTAGAGCACGAGCAAACATAGCCACAACTAATGTTGGTGAGGGTGGCAAGGAGTCATTGAGGCTACAAATGCAATCTTTAGTGACAAGGACCTTGATTAGGTGGACCAAGTAGATAGAGAGGCTAAGGTTGTAACCATGGCAGAGGAGGAGGCTAGAGCACGAGCATACGCAACCGATGTTGGTGAGAGTGGCATGGAGACACAAGTAGAGACTATGGTTGCAGCTGCTACATCATCTAGGACCCTTAGACGCTGTAATGTCCCCATTTTTAGCACTGCACTTCTCAGTGATTGATGGCCTATTCCCGGAGTGTTGTCGGCTAATCAGAGGAAGAATTAGGGTCTCCGACTGTTTGGTGGGTTCTCTTGAAGATTCAGGGTTCTGCTTGTTGGAGTTTGGGATTTTGGATTGCGGTTTCTTTCTGGGTTTTCAGAGAGCTTCGCAATGGTGGCGCCTGCATCGCATTCTGAGCAACTTCTCAAATTTACTATTTTTAGTAAATCCTATTTTTAGCAATGGTCAAGTCAGCATCAACTCAACAGGCTTTCCTCTTCAGTCAATTCAGTTGGTAATATCGTTTTGGCCGTTTGATGCCTTTTCTGGAGAGATAAGTATTTTAATTAAAATAATGTTTTATTTTAATGTTATGACCCCTTGGCCTAGTGAAACAACTTTATGTTGTTTTAAAAACGGGGGACTTTGATGGGTGGCGCCTCATTTGGAGATGGATTTTAATATTCCAAAGGTTGAAAAATAAAGTGGTAAAAAGGGACGCCAACCTTTATGAAAGTCAAATTTTAATTAATTTAAATCAATCAAGTGAAAAGTACGCCATCTTGAAGGAAGGCTTGGTTAAATCAAACCCTAAAAGCATCTTGAAATTAGGGCGCACCTTCTAGAAGCTTCTGGAGGGTCTTCTCAAACAGTTATAAAAGAAAGACTTGGGTCTTCATTTTGGTATCTTTTATCTACAGTAATTTTACTCTGCCGGAATGGTATTGGATCGCTTCGAGGAATGAAGGCCTCCTAGCTTGGCTCTTCTTCTTGCTTGAAAGACAGCAACTAGTTGAGAGGTTTGAGTGTTATGGATTTGTCTTTTCAGTTATAGTTGGTTTCCTATCCTTTGTAGTTGAGTTTTATCATTTTCTGTCAATTCCAGAGTTGCTGGTCATGACTGCTGAATGTATGTTTCTACTCACAAGTCTCAAATCATAAACATTCTTGTTCTGGGTATTGTTTCATTGTGTTTCCCTGTTGGAGGCGCCCCTTCATGAATATTTGCAGATTTTAATATGAAGTTTCTGATTTTATAAAGCAAATTCGTCATTCCTTGAAGGCCGTACTTTCTGGAGTGCCTTGGGATTCGTGTCAGCAATTAATAACCATTTCTAGTTGCCATTTCTTATTACTAAACTAGGCGCCATCATTTTGAAGGTCTATTGCATCAAACTTGAAGTCATTTGGGTCAGTTTTGAGTGATATATGAGCAATTTAGTGGGTTACAGGCATGCTGGTTTTGTATTTCTGATTTCTGGACTGTCACATCAGATTTATTACAGTCAAGTTTTGTGTGGGATTTAAGAGTGGTTTCTTGATTGCATTTTGGTCTCATCATTCATAGTAAAACTTTGCAACAGATTTGAGATCATTTGGGTGAGAAATGAGAGAGTTATGAGCATTTTGACAAGGATCTGTGTTGCTGGTTATATATTTTAAGGTGCAAGTCTGTCATAATCAGATTTGAGAAATCTGCATTCTCCTTCTTGGATTGGTGTTAGGAAATCATTAAAGGCTTTGTAAAAGATTCCTTGTTGTTGCAGCAATTTGAAGAGCTCTAATACTTGATCTTGCAGGCATTTAAATATTCATTGTAAGCTGAACAGTAGTACTGTCAGCATTTCTCTCAGTCTTACTTTACATTCTGTATACGCAATTGTATTTCTTTATATCTCCGTCATATGGTAGCTCCCATTCCGTCTCGGGTTGGAAAGCACATTCTTGACGTCGAGTACTTCAGCATTCTTGCTTATTTCCCTTAATAGCATTGTAATTCTTAGCACTCCACCATATGGTCGCCTCCTTTCCATACTGGATTGGGTAGCACATGCTTGGTGTTGAGTTTGTTTTCAGTACTTGTAGCGTAGAAGATCCTCTGACCATATGTTCGTCCTTCGCGGACACATTCTTGGTTAGAGTTACCTTCAGTTGCATTTTGTTTAAGGCACTGACGATCCTCTTGCCATATGACAGCCTCTCTCTTGTTGAGATTGAGTGCGCATTCTTGGCAACAAGTTATTTGTAATTTGCTGGTTTGAATTATCTAACCCTAACGGGTGCTCTCTGCATTGTTGTGTACTTGGCAAAAATTGAAAAAATTTGGCTCGGAATATTTCAGACGCCTTCATAGGAAGGATGTTAGCTCCTCTATGCCATAGACTTGTAGTTATTGTTTTGATATTTCATATTTGTATGGAACATTTGATGTCATAGATTTCATATTCCATAAGTTTTGTATACATTTGACTATATTTATATATGTAAGTGTGGTATTTCCTTCAACAACTCAGCTACAATTTGTGTTTATACTTATGTGATCAAATTTGCTTCTATTTAATGATGTTATTGTGTCTTTAAGGTTTATTTAGTAAAGGGTGCATGAAACAAGTTTTAAATCCTTAAAAATCTCTAAATTTCTAAGGTTTTTCATTTACCCAAGTCTGCGCCGAGTCCTGAGTCCCAAGTTGAGTCACCCTCATTGAGTCTGCGCCATGTCCGAGTCTCGTAACTATGGTATCTATTGATTAACTTTTTAAGTTAAGGGACTCAATCAACAAGTAATTGTTCCCCCACAATCAAGTACTCTTCTTGGGATTCTATACAGTCAAGAGGACTCCCTGCACTAATTATCATATATGGTCTCATAGTTATGTTATCATTGTATGCAGTAAGAATTGGAAAGATCCATCTAAGAGAGTTGTATCATTTTCTGATGTGGTATCTTCTAGTGTGTAGAGTACATCATAGATTAATGGCAGACTCTTATTTACATGGTATTCAATGGAAAAATGGTATAATGCAATGTGTCGGTGATGTGTTAGTTTGTAGGGTCTAATATTGATGTGATTAACCACCTACACTTGTGGAGTATTTGTCTATTTGGATCCGCATGATCACTAGTTCAATTCTAAGTAAGCTATGTGATTTCTATCTAATCTATGTAGTAGTCTATGTAAAGAAAATTGAAAATACATAAAATGGACGGAATTCAAAATCAAAGGGACATTGGGCTGATCAGATTGAAGCTTTATCCACAAGAAAAGGAGCTGGAAAGTATATGGGACCAGTCTAGGATGTAAGAACAATTTAATTTCCACATAGGAATTTGAGGATACACACATTCCCATTGTGGATCTGGTCAACAACTTAATGTGGAATGAACATGTTGAATGCTTGTTTATCTCTATTCCAAATTTTGTTGCCCACTATTACCTTAAACTAAGAAGGTTCAAAGAGCATCAGTGAGAGGCAAAGAGAAAATGCTATCAAGAACAAGTGAAGAGAGAGGAATGTAAAGATCAGAAGATGGGGCAACACTGATACAGGGATTTATGAATTTGGAATATAATCAAATGAGTAACAAGCGCCTAATCCCAATTGTTTGGAATAGTATAAAGAGAAGGTCCACACAAATGAGGATAGAAAAATGTAATATCCTGAATGGAATATTTTCTAAGTTTTGCAATCGTCATAAATAATCATGCATGCTCTGATACCACTATAAGATCCCCTATAAATTTGCACCCAAAGTTTTTGCACTTCTATCCACTGAGCATTATGTCAAACAATTTGCATTTCTGATTGTTTGGTTGAGAGTTTGCTAATTTTTTGAATAAATGTAAGAGCCATGATCATGCTTAATAGCACCCCCTTATTTTTTTTAAGTTTTCACCAATTGAACCATAGCAATAACTCAAGCAATGAACATGTAACATGAAGTTTTGACAAAATATAAACATTGTAAGGTTTGCATATTCAAGTCTTCAACTATTGCAAATTAGTAATGATGGTTTCATTCATTAAATACACTGCTGTTACAAATTTGAAGCCCAAAACACCACTAGATAAACACTATGAGTCATCCACCATAACAACAAACATATAGAATGTAAATACCTTGAAAGAAATGCAACTTGAAACCATAACAGGCCTGCTGTAGCAAATTTTCTGAGTGTTAACAGTCAGCAACAAAGGCAAACCAATTCATCAGCACTTCCCACAAGTTCCCCAGCTGCTGCAATAGGCTTAAAAGATCACTCCAAACACCAAATAATACTTCTAAACTGCCCAAATCTGCAGATTTATCTATAAACAGCAAGCAACATTCATTTCCAAACAATGTAATCAACTTAGAGCATCTATAGCAGCACACAAGCGTGACTTAGGAAATAATTCATATTTAATTCTTTAAGCTCCAAACATTCTACCAGCTGCCTGCAATCTGTTCTACCAATTGGGACGCCAAGGCAAGGATGATTTGCAGCCACCAAACAAACTCAAACACGCTCTAAACTCCAAAACTACCACACAGCACCTACACGGCCTGCCTGAAGGGGCGATTCACTTTAGAAAAATAACCACAACAGATTACCACTCCATATTACTTGCAATAGGGTCGCCCAGCTATGAGAAATCATTGGTAAAATACCCAAAACCATATAATCTTTCCTCTAGTCTATGCATTCAAAAGAGGGGTATGGCCAGCTCTGGGAAGGGGTACGGACAGGCCTAAGAAGCTCCTGCAAGCAAAACCAAACTGTAATGTCCCCTTCAAATTAACCTTCTGAGAATCAATGGATTAGCCTATTACGTCGACCCTCGCAGGCTAATGGTTCGGGTTACAGGGTCACCTGATTGGGCACTTGGTCGGTAAAATGCAGTGTTGGCATCTAGAGTATGGTGACGTGGTGAATTGGTGTTCGGCGTGTCTTTGGTGCTTAAAATTATGATCTTCACCATTATTTCACCTTCTCAGGCTTTGGGGACCATGTGTCTATTATTTAAAGGGGTCACTATCTATTTTTCAGTTACTATTCATGGCTAAAGTGAAAAAAGACATAACTTAAGTGAATAGTGTTTTTTTTAATGAATAGTATTTTCAATGAGAAATTATAAAGAGGCAAGAGAAAGTTCGACCCAAGCATGTTATTGAGTTATTTTGTTGCTTGAGCTTTGAGAGTTGGAGATGTGGAAGAGGGAAACTAGGGTTTCCTAATTTAAGTAGTGGGTAAGCCTGGTGGGGCTTTGTTCTTCGTTTTCAAGCTTCTTGATGGTGTGAAAGACCACCTTAAAGTTGCAGATCAGAATTTGGATGCATCATTGGAGCCATATTTTGCTGTTTGCAAGTGATTGAAGTCATCTTTTGAAAGGGTTGTTGCTGCTAGAGACTCCATTTGCCATCTAGAAAGTGTTGTTTGCATTTTTTTGGAGATTTGGGAGCTGATTTCTACATCTACAGCCAGCCGCCATGTTTTGAGGGTTTGTGACAGCCAAAGGAAATAAAACGCCTCCCTTTAGTGGCTGCTTTCTCATCCAAAGTGGGCGCCCTTCACCCTAGAGGACCTCCAATCAGAAACTTGGTGGGAGAAATTCATACTTCAGCCTTTGTGAGCATTTTATTGAGGACGGGTACTGTAGCAAACACTGTTCACTGTGTTGTTTTGGCTGTAAGTAAATCTATGGAGTAATTTGTATCTTGTTTTGAAACGAATGTAAGCTATCCATCTTATGTACTCACTTATGTAATGAAGAAAGCTTCTAGACTATCAAATTCAGTCTACTCAAGTTATCGTAGTAGTTTTAGTTTATTTTGAATTCCTTTGTATGCATATACTTGTTAAAATCATTAGTATCATTGGCACAAAACTCAAAAACACAAAACACAACAAACAAATACCAAAAACAAACACAAATCAGACCTACAAGCACGGTGAAATCATCGCAGCAGAGTGTCGAATCACTACACAAACACTCCAAAAATCTCTACAAAAACTTCACAAAATAAACTCCATTCATACCTGCAAATCTTTTCCACTTAAACTATCACTCTAAATGAATCACATAGTATTAACTAGGTGTTGTGACCTTTTCACACATCGCCCCATTCAAAATGGGGACCCCCTAATTTTTGCTCCATTCTAGTCTTTTTGGCTTTGGTTCTTGTCTCTCTCTCTGTCTATCTCTTTTCTGAGGTCCGCTTTCCGGGGATGTTCCCGTCTTTGAACTTAAACGAGTGAAATTTGGCCAAGTCTGAAATTAGGGTTTCATCTTTCCTGGTCAATCCAAGGTTGAACGAAGTGAGTAAATTGAAAACAGAGACTAACATTGTTGTTAGTGTGCTTCCAGCAGGCTCTCAGCAAATTTTCATCAGATTCTGACTACTTACTATTTTTAGTAAGTCTGCAATTACAGGCAATCCTTCAGCATTTTTGAGATTCCAACAGTCACACCACATTCAGAGCACATCAAGCTACTCACAGGTTAAATTTGAGCGAAAACAGACAACTTTCTATTTTTAGCAGTTCAGCTTCCGAGACAAATTTCAGGGCTTAGACGCAGAGTTTTTTCTCTGCATGTCTGCATATTCCTTCTGGGTTTTTTGAGACCTTCGCAACAGTATAACATGCAAAACGAGACGACAACTTTCAGAGTTCAGTCTTCCGAGGCTATTTTTAGGGTTTGCATGTCAGGGTTTCTTTTGCATGTCGGATGATTCCTGGTGGGTTTTTCGAGAGCTTCGCAGTGGTATGACATGCAAATGGAGATAATCACTCAGTAAGGAACTTACTATTTTTAGCAGGTGCATCCTGGCAGCCGCTTCCCAGCACTTCAGAATCACGAGCTGATCGCAATGCAATAGAAACAAGGATAAACAGAGATCATTTGATACGCATGCAGAGCAAATTAGGGTTTCCAGCTTCGGGACCTGAAAAGAGGGGCAAAAGGTTAGAATTTTCGAAAATCGGTGTAAACCACCGCGATCAGCATTCTTCAGGCTTTCTGCTGGTGAAATTTGAAGTCAAACGGAGCACTTACTATTTATAGTAAGTTATTTTGGAAATAGGCTAAAAATAGCAAGTCAGGTGCATGCGCCGATGTCAGCAGTAAGGTCACGTGGTGAGGAGCACGTCATTCAAATTTTAAGTCAATCGGAGCAGTGGAGTTATCAGAAGCAAGCAGTTACTATTTATAGCAAATCACCTTCAGAAATGGGCTAAAACTAGCAGGCCGACTAAAAATAGCAGTGTCAACAGGGTAACAGGGTCGTGAGGATGCAGTGTTTGAAATTTCAAATCGTTCTGAGCTTCAGAGATGCAAAAATCAGAGGGCTTACTATAAATAGCAGGGCATGGATAAACTGGCGAAAACAAGAAAAAAATGGCTAAGTGTTGGTTTCGTCCTGCTCACTGGGTGAAATGCGCCCAAGTTGATAAAGAAGCATGGAGGAAATTCTAAGTATAAAACTCGTCCACTTCCTAGGCCAAAATGCGCCCATCCAGCATAAAGTCAAAGAAAGTCAAAGATGTTTCATCCTCCTGCCTAGTTCAAATGCGCCCAAAGGAAGCTGGTAAGAGTTGAAAATATTCTAAGTAAAAAAAATTTTGTCCTCCTCACCCCTCCAAATGCGCCCATCTTCCAAGCATAGTGAAATGCGCCCATGAAGCATAAAGTCAAAGAAGTCAACACTTTTCATCCTGTAGGCATGGCAAAATGCGCCCAAGGGAAACTGATGGAAGTTGAAAAAAATTTCTAAGTGTTGAATATCCGCCACCACCCCCTAAATGCGCCCATCCTGCAGCTAGGTGGAAATGCGCCCAAAAGGAGAAGTCAAATGAGTCAAAGTTTTTCATCCTCCTCCCATGGCAAAATGCGCCCAAAAGCATGCATGTGAAGACAAAACGAGGAAGGTGAAAGGTCACAAGAGGGCGTGGTTATGAGTTTCATCCACCACATAGGCTAAAATGCGCCCAAGTTCAAGAGGGGTCAACAAGTCAACAAATTCCGTCCTCCTTACATGCCTAAATGTGCCCATCCTCCTCCTAGGCTCAAATGCGCCCAAAAGAAGGCATGTGAAGACAAAAACGGAGAAGTCGAAGAGCCATCCTCCATGCATAGCAAAATGCGCCCAAGTTGAAGGTGGTAAAAGTGAAGGTAAGAAACAAGGTAAAAGGCGTTAGAAAATACTCCAAGGCGTGGTCAAAGCAAGGTGAATGCTAGGCGTGGTTGTTATCCCTCCTCAAGTACTATATGCGCCCAAGGTGGTAAGTGTTATGAGGTGTTTAAAAAAAAAAAAATACTCCAAGGTGTGTGAGGTGAAACAAAGTTGCTAAGCGTGGTTTTAAATCTTCTTCAAGTATGCTATGCGCCTAGAGTGTAAAATGAAATATAAGATGATGTGATGAAAAATTTTCCTAAGGCGTTGGAGCTTCAAGTGGAAATATTTTTTTTCAAGTGTGAAATAAAATGCAAGGTGGTGAGAACAAATTGCTAGGCGAATTTTTCCTAAGGCATTGAAGATGATGGAAGTAAATATGATGTGCTTGCAGAAAGTTCTTCCAAGTGAAATAAATTTGTTTTTCTCTCACAGGCAAAGATGAGCAAGATTGAATAAAAATTTCCAAGGCCAAATTTTTCTAAGGCCAAATTTTCAAGATGATTTAAAAAAAAATTTCTAAGGCAAAGTATTTTCTTCCTTAGAAAATACGCCTAGAACTCAAGGTGGTGAATTCTTCTTCTTGAAGCGCGAGCAAATTTTTCAAAGATGAAGTCAGAACGATGACAATGCAGGATGAATTTTAAAATTTCTCAAGTCTGAGCAACGGAATGTTCACAGAGATGAAGAACGGATTTGAATTGATGGAATAATATTTTTCTAAGGTCCAAAATTTAAAAATTAAATGAACCCGTTCGTTGTGTACCCATGGATTCATCGCGTTTCAGAGAAAATCTTCTTCTGGGTACTGAACATTCGTGATGATAGATGGATTTCCACATCTTCCACACTTCGCCAACGATTTTCAGTGAAGAATTCAATCAGTGCTCAAATTGTGAAATTTTCCTAAGGGAGAATTTAAAATTTTCTAAGGCAAAGTGAATAAAATGTGTTTTCAAGATAAATTTCTCCAGACAACGAATTTGAAGTGAATTGCCTAGATGATCTCAATCGAATTCTTCATTGATGAATTTTCCAGAGCTGAAGAGAAGTAAAATTCGAATTCAAGTGATAGAGCTCCGGCTGGTGAATTAAAAGATGAATTAAAAATTTTCGAAAGTGAATTCAAAAGATGCCAGTCAAAGTTGAACTTCTAGAAGGTTGAGATTCTCGGACAAGTGTCAGAAATACCAAAGAGGGAAAATTCGAATTCTTGAAGTGGAGCAGTGGAAATTTAATGCACTGCCTATACTTAGCTCCTTCTAGAATTCGATTTTTGCTATAAGATTGAGAAGTTTCTCACTTCTTTTTCACAGCTGAGGAGAATTCGATTTGCTCTAAGTGATTTGCAGAAGATTGGATTGCTGAAGCTTAAAAAAGTTCGAAATTTTGCTAAGTCTGAGAGTTGCTGAGTGAGAAGCGTTGGAAGTGGCTGCATGTGTTGAAAGGTTTGAATATTGCTGAAGCTAGGAGGGACGCCTTGAAGAAATTCGAATTCCAAAGAGGAACTTGCTGAAGTTCGAACTTGTTCTATTGCTGAAGCTGGAGGGGCGCACTTGCTAATTGCTGGAGGTATGCTGGTACGAATTGAAGTCTAGTTGCTAAGTTTTGAAAATCCGAAGTTGAAGAAGGTGTGAAGTGCGAACTTGCTGATTGAAAAAGTACGAATTTCCAATCGCTGATTGAAGTTGCTGATTGCTAGTGTGAAGTGGGCAATTTTACTAAGGCTTGAAGTTGCTAAGTTGCTGAAGTTAAAGCTTACTTAGAAATCTTTTCTAAGTATTGAAGTTCAAAATTCATTGAAGAAGAAGCTGAGGTTTGCGAATAAGAAATGTTATTGCAGCTTCTCAAGTTCTTGAAGTCGACTGGCAGCCCCTACACAATGTTTCATTTATTTTATGAATTAATTTGCTGATGAATGTCTATTGTTTTGCAGATGGCTGAGGCAAGGGCAACTGGCAAGAATAACAATGGTGCATCCAAGCAGGCGGTTATAAAGAAGTTGAGCAAGACATTTATGCCAGAGTCAAAATTCATTTCGAAGTTGGGAAGTTGGGCAAGCTGACAAATACCAACTTGGGCTCCGTCAACCTAAAGACTTTCAAAAACAGAATGCTGGGGATTGGAAGTCATCGACCTTCGAACACTTCGCACAATATTGTTCGAAGTGGGTTATATGCAACTGCTGGTTTCCCACCAGCTATTCAGTGTTCGGAGCTGATGATGGAGTGCACCAATTATTATGAGAAAGATCACAGGTCGATCATGTCACTAGATGGCCAAGTGCTCACCAACCTCACTCCTGCTGCCATTGGTGAAGCTTTCGGGATTCCGGTGCACAGGAATATGGTTTACAAGTCCAGAGAACGAGCTGAGCGAATGTACGCTTCTGCATTCGAGAGATGCATGGAGACAATCAATACTCACTGGATGAGCAATCCCAAACCTTCTCGTACGAAGTTGCCGAAGCAAATCATAGCGGAGGACTTGAAGCAGGAATACTGTGATCTCATTATGATGTTGAGCAGAGTTGGTGGTTGCCCACAGTCATTTATTTTTGAGCCATGGATGTTCTACTACATCAACCTCGTGCTGGAAGGGAAGGACTACGTCAACTGGGCTGTGATGATCAGTGACAATTTGCATGAGCAACTCCTGAGCCTGAGAAGAACGAAGACATTTTATATGAGCTCTTACATCATTTACATGCTGGCTCGTATGGCGAAGTATAGAGGAATCTCTTACAAGGAACCTGTTGGTTGTGGCTCTCACCAGTTCAAAATCCATGAGGCTTGTCCGCAGTTACACCTAGCTAGTACTACTCATTACAAGCGTGTCAATGACGCCTTCACCATGCACATCACGAGATTGCTCCAGGAGCGATTGCATCATAGAATCTCGAGAGAGGCCCAGGAATTGATTGAAAGGTATGGGTGCTGGTTTATTCAGTTTCTGAAGTTTTCTTACATAAGGCTGCCTAAGTACCCAACCGATAGAATTTTAATGCTAGAGATATCTAGGCAATTGGTTGCCTACGATAAAATTCAAAAGAAGAAGGGAGGTGTTGACTTCCCAATTGTCGTGGGCAATTCGGACGAGGTGTGTCCTTCATTACAGGCAGCCAGAGAAGCCGAGAGTGAGCTTCAATTTTATCACTTTTCCTATCACACCAGTCGGCAACACTATGATCCACATAATAACATCAAATGGGTACTGTCAGAGGAGTTTAAGCACAAGGCAAATATTGAGGATTATTGGGCTGATGCATCAGATGAGATTGAAGTCAGGAAAAGAATGTTCTCTCGGTTGCCAATCACCATGATTAGGGAGTGTGAAGTTGTTCCGGTTCCAGACCAGGTGAATGAGGATATGGACGTTGTCCATCTAGATTATGCAGCAGTAAGAGATACTCCGCTTCCGCTCCCAGATTGGTCAGAACCAGAAGTGGCTGACTTGGACACACTTTTTATTCCGGTCTTGACATTCACTAGAGCATGGGTTGACAGGCGGGTGAGCAAACTGAAGAGTAGGTCAATTGCTTTGACTTACAATTTGATGGGAGATCAAAGGACACCCACCACCGGCAGGAAGAAACAAATCACATGAGGTCCGGAGTCTCGAAGGAAAGAACCAGTTCGGCAGGAGCCTATTCAGCCGGAACCTCCACGACTTGTAGTTGAGTCACCCACGCCATTGGAGACACGTTCTCCAAGTATACAGGAGGTTTCCTTGTTTGCTGATCAAAGGAATGCATTGAATCAGGTGCAAGTAGTACAGGAAAATAATCAGCCTCCACGGAGAGAGTCAGTTGGCCAGAGCGTCAACGCACCTAGTAGAGTTGATCAGCAGACTAATGAGGGGAATATTACTGACCCTCAGTTTCAGCAGGAGTTAGAGGCGGCTATGGATGATGATGATGATATAGTTTCAGGAGACACTCAGCCACTTGAGGATGATGAGCCTCGCCAGAATGATGTAGAAGTTGAACAAGTTCGAGAAGTGGAGGCACAAGAACAGCAGCCCTTTGATATACAGTATACAGTACCTGATTGGCTCAGGGATAGGATGAGAAGGAGCCCCAGGGAGGAGATTGACCTAGCAGTTGAGATGGAAGAATTCTTGAACAGGATCAGCGCGCCTCCACAGAAGAAGAGGGCATGAAAGTTTTCGAAGATCTCCACTGAAGAGGACAGCTCTCGCACTCTTCACGTGGTCGTGCCTCAAGTTGATTGTGACCAAAATGAAGCAATACCTGAGAATTATGTGGTCACGACTTTGGACTTAGGACGCCCCACAGGTGCACAGATTGTAGAAGAGTGTGATAACTCCTACCTCGCCCTCAAGGACAGGTTATTCAAAAAGGAAGGAAAGTATAAAAAATTGAAAAGAGAACATAAGGCTTTAATTGGATATGTGCAGCAGTTGTCTCGTCCTCGTGGGTAGGAAATTCCAGTGATAGAGCTTCCACCTGAGATACCTAGAGAGTCAATCAGTGGCTTGTTGGAGTTAGGAAAGATGGCACAGGAGGCAGATAAGTGGGTCACAGGAGTTCGTGCTGAGACAGAGAAGTTTATGGATGACCTTGCTTTTGCTTTTCAGCAGGCTTCTAGTATTTTGGCACGGATGGAGGCAGTTGATCATGCTTGGGGAGATGCTTCTGTCTATCAGAGCAAAGTGATTCAGTGTCTTGAGGCATTGAGGCATGCTCCGTCGCAATTGCTGATTGATGGAGGCGTCATTCAGGAGAATGACAGATATGATTTCTCTAGATGGTATTCTTCAGCAATCACGGGACGTGGTTTCTTCGACGCAGCACAGGCAGATTCAACCAGGGTACGGAAGGTTATGGTCAATATTATTGATGGAGTTCAGAATACTTTTGAGGCCATATTTGCTAGGTGATTGAATCCAGATGAGGTGAATATTGATAATTTGAGGGGTAGGCTGGTGCCTTTCTTTTCAGAGGTGAAGACCTTCACACAGGATGACTTTGAGAACACCTCCACTTTCTCCAGTTTGATTCAGAGCCTGCAGGATTCCTTAGCTGCTTGGAGAAAATCTTGTGCACGGCATGAGACTTCAGTCACGGTGCTAGAGTTCCAGCTAGATTGTGTTCCACCCATTTCAGTTCAGGAAGTTGTGGCTGTACTTGGCAGGTTCGTTGAGTTTGCAGACAGAGAGAAGGAGAATGGGAATGCACTGTTGGATGAGGATCTTCTAGAAGACTGATTGTGGGCATTTATTGCCTTTACTATTTTTTGGGAGTGAGTGGGAATCTTTGCTCATTTATTGCACCCCTCCCCATTCTGGCAGTTTTTAGGGTTAGGGCTGAGGTGGCTTAATCTTAGCCACTCTTTTGATTGTAATCTTAGCCGTCCATTGGACTGGGCTACCTATATAAAGGGGAGTCCCCCTCATTTGTACCTCATTAGACAGTAGATATTGGACATTAGCATTAGAGTTAGAGATTGGAGACTAGAGAGTAGAGCATAGTAGACATTTTGCTTAGCATAGTGTGGAGAAGAAAGAAAGTTTTCCCTTTGAAAACTTTTGTGGAGATTGTTGTGTAACACTTTCATGATAAATAGATCTTTTCATTGATGGTGGAATTCATCTTTGTCATGAATAGCTAGCAAGGTCTCTTCTTCCTTTCGGATCCAAGTAGCATAATTTTCATCTCATGCAAGTAGTTTACTTTGATGTGTGGCGTTTTATTGAGGTAGCTTCATTTCATTCCATACCACTAGCGGCTTGTTGATGATAAGTTCGCCTTGCATGGTCGATTGGAAATTATCTTGAGTTTAACTTCAATTGTGATTTGTATACTTGTATGCGTCGTTCTGATGGTATATGTGAGCTAAATCATAATCTGAATATCTTTTGCTATCCCTTTGAAGATTGCACCAATTTTACTGAAGCTGTCCGACATGAGGCTAGGTGAAATTTGGTTGAAGTCTATTGAAATCAAGCTCCACATATCTTGCATTTAGGATAGAATATAAGTTTCTTAGGCCCTATACTCATTTACTTTCTGCGCATTTCTGATTAGTTTTAGGAAAACGAACTTATTTCACAAAATCCCCTTCAAAACATACACCGACTGTTAACTGCAAGAAGCTTGAACAATTGTGTAAGTCCCCTCGTAAGAACACAGCAATACACATCAACCAACTGAGGGTATTCCAAGTATTTTGGAACCTTGGAGTTGAACGTGTGATCTATCTCGCAATCTTAGCACACGAAATACTTTGATCAAGAGAGAACGGAGTAGCCTTCGGACAACTTTGTTCTTCGGCTGATTGGTGAGGTCACAAAAATCACATCAACACCAGGGAGGATCTTTCAACACTGTGATTAATCTTCTTCAAGACCGTTTTCGTCCCCAGGAAGGCTAAGATGAACCAAGTTCAATCCCACAGAACCACAAAGGTTTCACAAGAGGAAATCAAACAATCTGCTTAATCCAAAGAGCTCTCCATATCTCCTTTTATAATTTTTATGAGAACTTTTTGGAAAACTCAATATAAAGTCACCTTATTAATTAAATAAGCCTTGTATGCATGAAAAAGAGATTTATTTCATTATTTAATTATTCCTAGGACATAAAGCCACTTATCAGTGTCCCAACATTTAAATCTTTCCATCTTGGTTCTAACGAGCTATAACACTAAGGTGTTTTTTAAATAATTTAAATAATATTAAGCAACCTTAGTAATATAATTAAAATAAGGCCATTAATGCACCCAAGTTGTGGAAACTGATGGAAAGCATCGAAATCGCAAACTGACTACACAAGAGTGATACCAATGATGAATATTGAGAATCAAGCCCAACCAAGCGACTTACTATAAATAGGCACACTCTCCAAGAATCTTGGAGAACACACCAAAAGTCAGAAATAACTTTGAAAAGTCTCATACAGGTCCTCTTGACCATCTGAGCTCGTTAGTAACATCAAATAACCCCTCTGATAATGTTGACACAGACCAAGAAAGTCAATGCCAACTGCAATGCAAGAGAACCAAAAAAATGGGGACATTACAAAAAACAGCAGTCAACCCTAATTAAGGAGGGGATTGAACTCAAGGGGAACCAGATACCGAGCAACACAGAGTCAAAAACTGCACTCACATGCCTGAGGAGCATCATGTGGAGACTTCAAATGCCAATGCCAAGGGAGCACAGAGTCAGAAACTGCACTCACATGCTCGAGGAGCATCATGTGGAGACTTCAAATGCCAATGCCAAGGGAGCATAGATACCGACCAACTAGTCCACCTCAAGGAGGGTTGATAGGTCAAAAAACAAAAGGAAACTATGCAAGTACAAACTTTATATGTTTACATCCATAATTTTCCAAATTCAACTTCCTCATTTACCAAATTCAAGCACACAAGTTACAGTTTCTCTCTATTCAAATGCACATCAACGTTTCAAACTATATCATGACCCAATATAAGTATATCCACATGCTCACTTATATCAAATCCAAACTACCAAAAGCATCCTCCCATCATGGAGAAAAACAAAAAATTTGAAAAGAGATCTTCAATAAGATAAAAAATAATAAATACTAAAAATGGAAAACATTTTGAAAAGAGGCAAGCATAGCAAATTCCCACTTAAAAGTGTCGGCTTGAATCTTGTTTCCAAGGAAATCAATGGTAGAGAACAATGTTTGCCATAAGATTTTTATAGTCTTTAGAACAATGCATATTAGTGTATTATTATTAGTTTTTGTACTTGTTGATGGTCAAAACAGCACAACAACATTAAACAGAATATCTCTATTCTATTTCTCCTGAAAAAGAAAGACAACATAAAGTAATCTAACTCCCAAGGTCCTGGTAGTTGGTTCTCAACTGTGTTGATATTGCTCAATAGTCAATGTAATTGTAATGTTCAAGGGGCCTTTGCTGGTAATAAGGAACAAAACTGCATTAAATCAATTAACCTACGTTGGGTGGGAGGGGGGTTTAAATAAATATAAAAAGATAGATCAGAGCTTTAAAACAATAGAATATGAATAAAACTTCTTAATATCTAGACATGCACATCAATAATGAGTGTTTCTTTATCCAACCAAAACCACAACATGATGCAATCCCTAGAATAATCTACACCACTGTATACATTCATAGTGCTAATTCAACAATCACAACCATTCGCTAAAACCTTTACTTTAAGATTCAAAACAGATCATTCACTCATCATTAAAACATAGATCAAATAGACATAACAGCAATTTCATTCACAGATAATTCAATGAGATAATCTTGAATCCGATTTCCTCTATTGACTTGCATCAAATAGAAAACATTTAGGCACAGCAACTCATTGGCATACGGATTGATTATGATTCATTAATCTTATCAAAGAGGTCCAAACTTAACATGTAAACTGTATAAAAACTGTAAAATGTATCCTAGTTCAACTAAACTTTCAAAGTGTCTACTAACAATTCATGAAATCCTAAGACTATGATTCCTATCTGCTATTATTAGGTGGCTTAATCTTTCTTCAATGAGCCAACCTTTACAAAATGGAGCCAAAAAGTACATATAGACATGCCATGCATAAGTTTCTCTCAATCAGAAACTCAGATCCACATTTTAAGGAACCAAGACTACATGAAGGAACTCAACAAGCTAATTTTCAGTTTCAAGGCTCGATTGCTTTGTTGTACAAAATTCTGACGCCCAAGGAAGAAGGTGGAACTAGAGGAAGAGAACTCAAGTCTAACTTGTATCAAAATCCTGCAAAATAGGAGAAGAGAGGAAGTTGTCTGTCAAGAAGAGAGTGTTCTGCTGCTAGCTCACTCCTGCATTGCTTGGTCAAGGATATACTCATCATAACTAGAGAACACTTGTTAAAGGATATCCAAATCAAGCCCATCTAACCAATTGTCCTCAAATTTGATCCTCTTTAATTCTGCTGAGGCGAATTCTTGCATATCCTTCAATTTGACTAATTCCCTCCTAGTAGCTTTCACCTCTTCTCTAACATCCATGAGCCTGTCTAGCAACAAATCTTCTCCATTATCCTCCTTTTGCATCACTTCCTCGAATCTACTACTCCACTTCTCCTTCAACTTGTCCAAAGGAAGACTCTCTTTGACTGGGATGTCCACATTGACCAGAATGGCAACTACTGCCTCCAATTCATCAATCTGCTCGTTCAAGTCTTTGCTTGCTTTTTGAACCTCATTCTTATGCTCATAGATGAACTTGGGTTTGAATCTTATTATGCTCACAGTCTTCTCAATAAAATTTGCATTACCTTCCTCAAGAATTGACTGCTCCAGGAGAGTTGACTTGGGCACTTTGTTGATGTCTTTAAGCTTCTTAACATATTCTTTGTACTCTTCATCTTGCTTCCCTAGGACTTCAGCATGCTAATTCATATTTTCTACCAACTCAAGTGCTAATTCATGAACTTTGAAACTATCAACTAGCACTTCACCAACCTCCTGATTGAGCCTATCAATCCATCTGTCAAGCATCCCCACCTTACTCCTCATCGGCACTAAGTCATCAGCTTCCTTTTTGCTTAGTAGAACTGGGGTTTCCGGAGCAGCAGCTTGTTGAGAGACTGGGGTGGAGACATCCTTTAAGAACTTGTGCAACTGATCCAATTGGGCCTTAAGCTCATCTTTCTTTTGCTTATCTTTAATCATTCTGGATTTGGTGGAGGAAGCTACAATATCAATGAGATTCATTTGTTGGTTCCTTCTAGGTCTCCCCAAATTCACAGTACCCAATTGGTAATCAGTTATTTGCATGTCATCCTTATCCTTATCCACCATAGGAATTGCACATTTAGCAACAATTTCTCCTGCATTCGTGAGCTTGGTGGAATGAAGAACTCTAGCCTTCTTTTTAAGTCTTTCCTTTTCAATCTCCATCATCTCATCCCAATTGAGAGGCTGAGGTTGAACTATCTGTTTCTTTTCCAAATCAAGTTTCAACCATGTAGGCACAGTAGGAGTAGTGACCACTTGTGTTGAAGAAGAGGCAGCAGTAGCAGAAGATAAAGGCTGCAATATAGTGTTCCTAGGTTGAGAGTCAACCTCTTGCACATTCTGTTGTTCTTTTTGTGCTTCTTCTTGTGCAAGTTTCTCAGCCTCTTCTTTATCTTTTTTCTCTTGTAACCTTTTAGCTTCATGTTCCTTTTTCAAGTGCTCTTCTTCCAACCTCCTCTCCTCATACATCTGGTCCCTCTGTTTTTCTAGTTCCTTGACATAGTCCCATGCCTCCTTAGACTTTTGTTCATGCAAAGCAAGTTCTTTACCCTCCTTCTCTCTCTTTAGGCATTCTTGCTCTTCTTTCTTTCTATGTTATTCCTCAACAGCCTTGAATTTAGCCTCAAGGGCTTCTTTTTCTCTTCTTTGAGCAGCCTTTTCCTCCTCCAAATCATGAATCTTCTGCAGCATAGCTAATTTGTCTCTTTCCTCTTTAATTTTGAACTCCTGCTCTCTTTGCTGCTGCTGCTTAGCCAATTCATCAACCTGGGCTTGAGCCTCCAATTCTTGTTGTTTCATCAATGCATCAGATTGTGCCTTAGCATCAATCTCCTTTTGTTTAGCTAGTGCCTTAGCTTGTGCCTTGGCATCTGCTTCCCTTTTGGCGTCCTCAAACAGCTTCCATTGGTCTTCTTCAATCAAAACATGCTCAGTCCCTGCATCCTCAGTTACATCAAGAGAAGTAATCACATGATCCTCCTTGTCAGATGGAGTAGCCTCAGAATCTGTATCAATGTCATGAATTTCTATCTCAAGCTCCTTCTCCTTCAAAGATTTAGCCTCTCTGTGAAGGGTGCCCATAGGCATCTCTCCACTTGGCTGCTTTGTGGTAAGAGGCTGAGTTGATGCCTCCCCTGCAACAGATGTTGAGGTACCAGGTTCAATTGTGGCCTCTCCTCCATGTGCTTCAGCAAGTTCAATCTCTTCCCCAGAATTGGGAGGGAAAAACTCTAAGGGCTCTTTAGGAGCCAGTCTTCTTTTTGTTCTTTTGTACCCTTGAGTGGTACTTGTTGCCTTCCTCTTCTTGGAGGTCTAAGCCTCTGGCTCCTTGATTCTCATAACAACCCAATGTATGCTCCTATCCAAACCTGGTCTTGCAATTTGCTTAATGTCAATGGATTCTTCTGCATTCTAGTCCACTGGGTCAAGGTCCTTGGTACCTACATTTTCAGCATCATATTGGGGATCCAAAGTTACCCCATCATTTAATAATGTCTTAGGGATGTCTTCCTTTACCCCATACTCAACCATGAGTGGGATAGGCAGTCTTTCATAGTTCCTCCTTTTGAGATCATACTCATCTTGCAGATCCATCCAAAAATCCTCCAATAGTTAATAGTGTTTGTCAAAAACAGTGGGCAGCAAAGCCTGCATCCTGTGTTTTGGATCAAAATATTTTTTGGAAGTGTACAAACCCAACTTCAAATGAATCAATTCATCACAGACTACCTTAGCTGCCACATTATGTGGACAGCTATACTCACCCAACTTCATGGGGAATTTATGGCAGCCAGGCTTGTGTTTATTAGCAAACTTCAGATTGATTGCTAGAGCTTGATAGATGAATTCCATTTAAACAATTCTATTGTTGCAGCACCTAGGGAGTAAATGAGGGTGGCCATCAAAACCACCCAGCCTGAAGTAAGTAAATCTGGGATATTGAATAAACCAATGTCCCCATTCATTAATGAAGGCCATAGCCTCCCTACTCAACCTATAACCAGCATCTCCTGTGAGTTGGTTAATGATAACATATAGAAATGCATCATTAACCCTTTTGTAATGTGGCTCAGAAGCCTGTAAGGTGAGTTGATCATAATAATCCCACACCTTTTTCTATCCTTGGGCTTCTCCCAATATGCCCACTGCATTTAATCCAGGAAAGATCCCTCTTCTGGCAACTGCATAAATCACATAAGAGGTCATGAAGAAACTCTTGGTTTCTCTCACTCTGAGCATTTGATTGTGAATACATTCTAATACAATCATAGGCCAGTCAAACTGTTGCCTGCCATCTAGGATGGTTTGGATGAAAGGAAACATCCACTCTTTGAACTGGGAAGCATCTCTTTTCCCAAATACTCTGGAGAGCATCATTATTATATCTGCAATCTCCTTGTAGAAGTCTACCCTTTTAGGCTGGTCAGCAAGCTTGGCTAAAGACTTTTTTTCAACTTTTATCCAAGTCTTATTCATATAATTCCGGCTGGTTTTCTTCTTGTCACTATAAAGCTTCAGTGCCTCTGCTTCATTGAGCTACCTAGGATTTTGTGGAGCAGTTGCATTGAACATAAATCTGATCATTTGTGGTGTTAAATCAATAATAACATTTCCCTGCAAATCCACACACTGTCTAGTAGCAGGATTGTAGGCTCCGGTTGCTATGAGTATCAATTCTGGGCATTGGACAGACAATGGGAAGAGGGCAACATGTGCCAAACCAGATTGAACAATCCTCTCTGTCCTCCCTGAGACATCTTCAGTGAAAGTTTCCTCATACAACTCTTCATAGTTGAAGGAGCCCAAGTTTGTGTCAATGATATCAGCCCAATTCGAGTCCACCTTGTCGGCTATGATGGTAGGACTTTGATGTCTATACCTCAGAGTATATCGTAGTTGTTCCACCTTGATCTTCTTTGGCTTAACTCCTTGCCTTGAAGTTTCTGCAAGTTGGCTCCTTTGAGAAGCCTCTTCTGATGCCCCTGACATCTCCTAATCTCTACAATAAACCCCAGTATTAGATGAAAAAAACCATAAAAATCAATATATCAACCAATACCTTTCTTTACTTCCTCAAGACAACTTTCATATTTAGCCAAATTTCAAAATTCATCGGAAGCAGAGTCACAAAAGATTAAGGAACAGGGAACTATTTCAACACAAAGCGAGATCAGGACCGGAACCAGGATGAAACCGGAACCAGGATCGGAACAGAAACCGAACCCGAAACAAATCGCTAGTTCCAAGTTCGACCTCCACTCCGGTTCCGATTCCGTTAAAGGGCAAATGTGAAGACCAAAATTAACCATAATCGGAAGCGGGATCACTTTGGGAATGAACCCCAATGCAAACATCCACAGGACAAGTATGTTCCCGAGTCCACTTCCGCCAGTTTTAACATGAAAAACAGAGCACTTTACCTAAAGATGTGGTCACATGGATTTAAGGACCAAGGTCACATGGGTTTATAAGGAAATCCAAATAGAGGGAAATCCAAATAGAGGGGCTTAACCTCACCCCTTAACCGTAAAAAGACCAATTTTAACCCTAGGGCTGGATATTTGTAAAGGTTGTCGAGCAAACCCTAGTTTGCATGATGCGTCGACTCAGAAAATTAGGGCATCACAAATCCAACATGGAAATCACAGAATCGACATGGAAGAACAATCAGAGGGGTCTCCAAACAAATCCCAACACATTTAACACACAGAGGACCCCACCAAACTAAACCCTAATTAGAAACTAGGGCACGACAAATGGACCTGCCATGAAAGCGACAGCAAAACATAAAGCAAACAGACAGAAAGAGAGAAAAAGCAAAACGGAAAACAAAAAAAAAATAATACAAAACCAAAAAAAAAACACAAAAAAAACTAGCGAAGATTCACAGAAAATGGAATCCCGTGAACGCCCAAGAACACGAAAACAAAGCAACAAAACAAACGGGAAAAGAGCGGGAAAAGACCCTACCTCAAAATGCCAACAACAGAGGTTGAAATCGGATAAGAATTCCCCCACCACGCACCTCCGAAATCAAATCGTGCTCCTCTCGCAGTTACCTTGGCTCTGGTTCGCTAAAATGACTTAGACAATAATGATAATGAGCCAGTTAACCTTGATTAAGGTTTAAAAATATTTTCGCGCATGTGAGGAGGCTACAATTAATGCCATAAATGTGGTCGGTCGGGGGCGGAGCAAACAACGTAAAACAAACAGTCAACTCAGGTGAAAATGAAAGGCAGGGCGGATGCGGACCCGGATCCAAAACAGAACGAGAAACCTTTAACAAGTCTCTTACCCAACTCCACACCCGGTTCCGGTCCCGTGGCAAGGACAAACAACAAAAGAAGACGGGCGGAATCGGGACCAAAACTGGCACTGGAACTTTTGCAAAGTTCCAAGTTCGGTTCCGATTCCGGTTCTGCTCCCGACAAAGGAACAAAAACCAAGACACCGTCAACAAAAACGATGGGAAGCAAGACCGAAACAAAAACTAGACCCGACCCAAACACCAACAAAAAAAAACAACACAAAGCAAATGAGCAAAATCAGGATCGAAACAGAAACTGAATCTGGAAATTTATAAAGTTCCAAGTTCACTTCCATCCCTGGTTCCGCTTCCGCCTGGGCAAAAACAAAACACAAGGAAAACAAGAAACGACTCAAGGGAGAAACGGACCCGAGAGTGCGAGACCAACCAAAAGACGGTGAAAAAGAACAAGGAAGAAAGGCGGAACCGGAACCGAGATTGAATCCGGACTTGGAACCTTACAAAAAGCTCTAAGCCCATTTTCTATTCCAACTCCGCTTCCAACAGACCAAAAGAAAGAAAGACTTAGGAGAAAAACAAACTCCTAAGACCCAAACAAAACACCAAGGACAAAAACAAAAACAAGGGGGACCCATTTTGTTCCAAAATAAAATAGGGTGGTTATGCAAGGCATAAAAGTACTCTTTATGACATAAGATTTTTAGTAAGAAGATATTTAATGCTTGGATGGATGGTAATTAATGCATTGCTAAAACAATATTTTTACGTTAACTTCTAATTATGTAAGGATCTTCCTACAACTTATTCTATATGGAGTTATTTACATAAGGAGCTCCAGTCTAGAATCCATGTCACCTACACTGAGAATGGACTACAGATAGTGGCCTACACATTTATGTATTTTTTGTGTTTATGCAATTTCTTTCCTTAAACTTTATTTAATCAAAACTTTCATTTTAGAACAAAGACTTTTATAAGAACACATATTGTCAAAAAAATTCCAAACTATTAATGGACCCTTGGGTCTATAGGTGAAGTTGAATGATTTTGAATGAGCCCACTAGGGATCAAGTCCTGCCAAGTCCAAGGCCCTAACACCATAAGGGATGAGACTAGGATCATGCCTCAGGCGACTTTGGAAAAATGAGTAACCCTCAGTTCTTGGCTCTCAACCGAAGAGGTTTCAACCTAAGGCTCGTGATCCCATATCAGGTCGCAAATCGATCTTGTGGGTGATATAAAATCCTCCATCAAAAAATAAAATAAAATAAATTATAAACTACTGATTGTTGGTACCAATATGAAACTTTTCTTGGGATCAAGTTTGTAGCCAATAACCATGTCTTTCTTGTTGAAGTTTTTTGTAATGTCCCCAATTCAGCCCTACGCTCTTCATTTGGATTTAGCCTATTTTTGGAAATCCATAGGCTACTCAGATGTGCAAATTTAGGGTTTCCAATTTCAATAAGTCTTGCTTCCAGCTCAGTTCAGCTTTCTATTGGTTTTGAGGTGAACTTACTATTTTTAGCAATGGCTATTTTTAGTAAGTCTATTTTTTGGCAGTGGTCCAGTTGGCAACACTTCAATGAGTTCTTTTGTTAGAGCAGTTGAGTATTCTGGTTTTGGCTTTAGAAGAGTAATTTTTGGAGAAATAGTATATTTCAAGGCATTAATGTTTTAATTTCAAGTTGACCCCTTGGCCTAGTGCATTAACTTAAAGTTGTTTTAAAAGGTGGACATGAAGGGGGGACGCTTCATGAAGTAAATATTTAATATTTTCTAAAGTTATTTAATGCCTTGAAGTGGGACACCATATTGAGGAGAAATAAAGTGTTTTTCAAAATTAAATTATTTCAAAAAGTGAAATGGGCATCCCTTTTGGAGGGAAAAAAGATGGAAGTTGAAGAGCCAACAGTCATCTTCAATTCTATAAAAGTAGGCCATTGTCATTCATTTCTTATCTTTGGAAAATAATGTAAAGTTATGCTGCTGAATTGATTTCAGAACCTGGCTAAGGGGAAGCTTAGCAATTCTACTCCATTCTTCGGGCCTGAAACTATGGTTCCCTAGATGGTTGATTGAGAGTGTGCTTCATTCAGAAGTACATATGCAGCTTCATCGTCAAAGATTTTGGTGATAATTTCCAGATTTGAGCTCGCTGGTTTTGTATGGCTGAAGATGCTTTTCGTTTGTAGCTCATAGAGTAAATTTATTTTCATTATGGGTATTTTTGCTAATCAATTCTAAGCTAAGGGCGACCCTAATTGCAAAGTTTTAGATTTAATTGTGAAGTCTTGAATTTTCTAGAGAAGGTCGTACTTCCTCTAGGGTCGTACCATTCTCATGTGCTTTGCTTTGGAATTCGAGCTTCTTAATTAGTGGTTGTTTTTAGTGTTGTTCGAGCTTGAAGCTGGTCGCCATGACATTGGGATATTGTAAGTTCAGTTTTGAGTTTGTCTTTGAAGTTTTGGAAGAGAAATTTGCAATATGGTGATAGTCTAGTTGCTGGTCTTGAGAATTACAATTTGTTGGTTTTATATCAGATTGTTAGTAGTCCAATTCATGGTCTGTAATTCAGTAATTGTGGAGATTAGAAGTTGAGGAAACCATCTTTCTTCATTTGCATTGATTATTCAATCATAACACTTGGTAAATTGTAGATAATTTGCATTGTAAGGCTGAGAATTAGTAGTACTAATCCAGTCAATAATATTGCTGCATTTACTTTGTGATTTTAATGCAAACACTATAACCCCTGGATGGTTTACCGCCAGTGAGAAATCCTTCATTTCTCACCCACTGTTTAAGTGGAGAATCCCCACTGCTATGTGCATGCCTGCTAATAGCAGGTGAATTGTATTTCACCGCCTACATTTCATTTCCAGCTTTGTATTTCAGTTCAGATTACCGCTAACGATCCCAACACCATAAGCTATCACCTCGCCTTCAATAGGATCTTGGTGAACTTTCTTGGTGAAGGTTACTTTCAGTTTGATTATCTTTGGGGGGCTAACGCGAACTATTGGCATGGCATAGTGTTGGTTTGTGTTGTGGAAACATTGAGAATTCAAAGGGAAAAATTAAGGGGCATATTTCATTTTCCTTTCAATCTAAATTGCCAAGTCATTAGTCTATCTACTAAGAATGATTTGAGACTACTCAAAAAGGGGAGTGCTGAACGAAGATGATCAAATTCTTGATGATTGAATGGTACTAGCATAAAGTGGAAAAGGATGTAGGGTTGAAGTCTTGAACCCACAATATCAAGGAAGAATTCACCAGCCCAAAGTCTTATGGCTATGTCAAAATAAGGGGAAGAAGGGAGAAAAGACTATGTCAGAAAATAAAGTAGAAAAACTTGTAAAAAGCCTGACTTGGAGGATCAATTGAAATATCCCACCCCGATCTAAGATATTTGCTAACTGAAAACTGCCTGTGTGTTTGCTTGTGGTTTTATAGTTTTTGATTTGTTTTGAGTTTTTGATGAAGAGTTTGCCAGGAAATGCAACATAAAATATATAAACAAACAGTTGCAAAATAGACAAACTATTGAAGCAAATGCAATATACTTTCAATTCAGATTTATCATTGCATTTCATTTACAAGAAACTCATACCCGGAGAGCCAAGCAATACAAATTGATATCCTGAAAATCTTCTAACAACAACCTGGAAACCCCTTTATTTCGACGCCTAGCACAAAATAATGGAATCTCCACCTTAATGTTGCTGCTGATTGGAAGCAATGATCTAGTTGCCCCCAAAGAAGGTCAAATGATGCTCAAATCCAAGGTGTTTCAGCCTAGAATTCCCACGCCTTACCCTTGATACTGTACGGCCCAGCAAATGAAGACTTGTATGACCCAACAATGCTGATTGGTACAGCCCACGAATGATGCAACAGCAATAAATGACATTAACAATCAAACCCCAATGTAAACTTCTGATTTGCTCAACCAATCTTATAAACTTTCTTTGTAAATCAACTCCATTAAGCACATTTGTGACCTCTAATGTGAAGCCACCAGTAGATGCAAACTTTGGGTGATATTTCACACCTATAGGATGCACGATCTAAGAGAGTTACGTTCTCCAAGATCAATCTACAGCAAAAAACCCTTGTTTTCTTCTCACAGCCAAAACTCTTCAAAATTTGCTAAGTGTTAAATAATGAATGATTGAATAATCAATGAAATGCTTTTTCAAAGCTTTTTATATCTCTCCCAAAAAAAGCACAACTCCCAAGGCACTTTTTAGTCATTAAATATAATTAAATATATTTGTTTTTTGTTGCCTTATAATATCTCTTCATGTGGGCGCCCATATCAATGACTAAATGATTTGACTTTATGTTATTAAATAAGCCTTTAATACAAAGTCAATAAAGTCATTAAATAACCACCATTAGTTAATTTTGTCAACGCCAAAAGGTAGCCCACTGATTCCTCTGCTCACCAAGGTGCCTTACTATAAATAGTAAGACAAGACCCCAACATCTAAGTGACTTACTAAAAATTGTAAGTATGCATAAACGGAGCCCAATACACCTCCAAAAGGCAAACTCTGAATAACACCAAGTACTGGAGAAGAAAACACCATAAACTACCATCTGAAGAATGATATAACTCCCTCACAAGGCCCTCTAATCACCATCATTCGCCTACAAGGACCTGATGATAGCATCCACTGAACTTTGACACTGGCTAAAAAGGGGACATTACATTCAGCCCTCCCCAAAATTGCTTGTCCTCAAGTAGTCTCAACTGCATGCCCTGGCCTATCACCTCGATGCCAAGATCCCAAATTGATCTATAAAATACCCAACAACATATCCACTGTATCCGCTGGGTAGAGATAAAACCATGCTCAACACCACTAAAGGCCACTACCCCAATGTAAAGCATTCTACCAAACATAGGGATCCTCGGATCCCATAACCAGAATGGAAGTCTGCCATACACATCACCTACTGACTTCCACTGTGCTACTCTGCTATAATCTTCACCATGCTAAGAGTGGTGAAGCAGCACATCGGAATCCAACCGAACTGACATGCCACACCTATCACCGCCTAGATCCCAACACTGACAACCATCCCCATATAAATTGTGCACAAGAATCTCCATGGCATGCAACACAAATCTCTAAAGTAGAGCAGCTACATACTCTACCATAGAGCCATCAACATGAGAGGGATGTACCTCATTAAGTGTGTCATGAATGCTCGCACACCAACCCAAATCTAACTCACCCATATCTCCATCCACATGTGTTGTCATAACATTAGTAGCTGATCCACTAAGTGTGTGATCAACTATTCCACCCAACATTAGGACTTGAGCCTTTAGTGGGCTCTCAACTAGAAGTAACTCATGAGTCTCAAGATGTAAATTAGGTACTGTTGTACCCAAACCCAAATTTTTGCTTCACTAAGGCATTTTGCTTAATTGAGTCTTAATCTTGTTAAAGTGATGTCAAAAGGTCATTTTTTGACTTTTTGAATATGGAGTTTGTGTCAATTTCATGTTAATCTGTTACTGAAGAAATTCAAGAAAAGTGAAAATCTGAAGGAAACTCATCAAAATTTTCTATCTCTGGAGAGGGGCGCCCATTTTTAAAAAGGCGCCCTATCTTTTAGGGGCTCAGATCCTGTTTTTAGGGTTTGTCACCTCCAGCAAGCATTTGTCCGGCATCATGTCAGCTTCGCAACAGGCTATCAAGCCTGTCAAACGGACCTGTTTTGTGCAAGTTACGGAAGATATAGCGGAAAACGAGAAGAACGATAAAATTGGCTAACACTGGAGAAAAGAGCAGCTTTTGAGAAAGGCGCCCATCTTTTTGAGGTGTCAAATGTAGGTTTTTGACTAAATGCCACCCAAGATGTTTATCTCACATTTGTTCAAGCTTCACGACGCATCCGTCAGTGGGTGAATCTGAGTTGCAGAAGTGCCTGAGCCAGAGGTCAAACATAGGGTCAAATCTTAGTCAAAATATCAAAGGAAAAAGCAAAAGAGCACATTTTTAGAAAGGTGCCTGAGTTTTTCAAGCCTTTAATGTCTTCTTTTTGATGATCTCAGATATTCAATTTGTCCGTATTACGTTCAGCTTTCCGTCGCCTGTCTCTGTCAGATCAGAAAATGATTCAGCAGCCTACAGTCGGAGTTTTAATGTTATTTTGGTCAGTTCCAGAAATGGCCGAGTCTGGTGGAAAAAGAGCAACTTTTCAAAAAGGCGCCCTTGATTTTCACCCCTCAGATGATGTTTTATGGAGAAATGAACCTTTGCAGCTTTCATGTCGAATGAGGTCAGCTCCGCAGTGAACCTGTGATCCAGTCCTGAAAATTGGTTAATCAAAAGTTATGAAGGATTTGTTTTTCCCTTTGTACGAGATGGAGATGAGAAAATTTGACTAAGTCTGAGAAAAAGAGCAGTTTTTGAAAAGGGCGCTTGGGTTTTTGACCCTTCAGATCTTACTTTTATGATGTTCGGTCTCAAGGTACCTTTTGATCAGTTTTTGTTCTGCTCTGCGATGCATCTATCAGCCAGCCAATCAGTGGAGTCAATCAGCCAGTGTCAGAGGATGAACAGGGGTCCCGAAAGAGGTTTAAATCCAAATTTTCATCAAAATTGGCTAAGTCTGGAAAACGCCTAGAGAGGTCAAAGTTGATTTTTCGAAAGAGGTTGACTGGTGCGCCCTAACTTGAGTTCTAACTTCAGTTATACTGAACGATTTCTGGGTTGTCATCTCCAGTTCATATCTTGGCATGTTGAGTGTTCTTTCAGTTCGCATGTCGAGTTAACTAGTTTACATGTCCAGTTAACTGACTTTGCATGTTTGAAAATCAACTTAAGTTTGCATGCATGGCGCATTAGTTGAAGTTGTGAAGATTTTGTGAAGTTGGCGCTTCACTTTTTGTCAACTTCAGTTTCTTAAAGGGACGCTTTAGTTCTTAAAGCATGTGAAGTATGGCGAATTTAATATGAATTGTCAACTGAAGTGAAATTCGCATGATGCTTTAAATAGATTTTGCAATTGAAGCTTAATAAGGCGACTTTGGCATGGTGCTTTATTTAGCTCATTTTAGTTTCAATTAACTAAATTGAGGTCCAATCACAAGCCAAGCGCAATTTTCAAGGTTGCATGCACTTCTTACGATTTTTGGTGATGAAACTCTATTTATTCAAGTTTAGGCGTCCATTATTTCCTCATCACAAGCTTAGAAACATACATTCTTCTTGAGCGAGCAGCAATTTAAAGGTGCTACAGGTGTCAGAATTCAATGTTCTTCATAGCAACGGATTCAGATTGTTCAGAGGAAGAAGATTCCAGACTTTGTTTTCAGTTTGCATGCAGGTTTCATCAAATTCCATAATAGAGATAGGCGAATTCTACAGAAGCAGAGCAAATAAAACCTTCTTTCTTCTGTCTTATTTCTTCTATTTCTCATCTTAGGTACTTTCTTCGCATGTCAAAGAAATTCAACATATTTTCATAATTTGATCATCTGGGTTCGCATACTTCAGTATTTGAGGCAAAACCCATGTCTTAGATTTTTTCGAGAAAATTGCCCCGTAGTCTTCATTCTAAAGCTCTGTGCTTTTTTCCAAGAATCTCTTTGCATGTGGGCCTGAAACACATTTTTTCGAGAATCAAGCTATCTGGGTTGCCTTAGAATTTGATTCTACACAAAACCCATCTTTCAGAAAAATTTCGAAAATTATTCTCGTCATAGGCTATTTTTAGCCTTTCCTGAGGTTTTCAGTTTTTCCAGAAAGTTGCTCAAGTACATTCGACTTTACAATCAAAAGTCTTCATTTTCAAAATGCAGTTCAATCTCATTGATTATAAGATCAAATCGGTTCTTATACATGATTTTCTCAGAACTTTAGATACGGACTTAAATCATGTTTATCCAGTGGTTAATCTGAGCAATCTGGAGGGAGTTAGCAGCAATTCATTGAGAAATCTTGAACGTTCCAAATTGCTGGTAGCAGCATCTATTCCTGTTACTACTTTTGATCTCGAGTTCGTTCTTGCTTGCATCAAGCATTATGACTCGTCTTCACGACAAATCAGATCAGCTGATGGAAGGGTTATCTACAGTCTTAAACCGAAGGATATAGAGAAATGTTTTGCTATTCCTCCTCGTTCTGATAATTTCACTGTGGTTATTGAGGCCTGTGAGAAGATATGGGATGGAGATCAAGAACGTTCATAGAGAAAGGTGGCTCAGAGATGGCTGAAAGTTCAAAAGACTAATATGCCTAAAAAGGTTGGTCGTGGTGAATTCAAAGATGAAGTTGTTGTTTTGATAACTTTGCTCAACAGAATTACAGGTCAAGAGGATGCTAGCACTTTCTGATCATGGATGTTTTAACTTATTTCCAGAATTCTTGATGGCACAGAACATTTTGACTGGGCTATGTTGATTAGTGATTGCCTACATCAGCAGATTTCTAATTTTCTCAAGTTTCATGAGTTTCGAATGATATCCTACTTGGTTTACTTAGTTGCATTTCAAGGCAGCTATAGGCATCTAAAGACTAATGGCAATCTTGGTGTTCAGCGTGTTCATGAGTACTATTCTCAGTTGGAGTTTTCTAAGTCTGAACAAGATTTCCGAGCAGTGAATGATCACTTTTCTATGAGGACAGTCAGAGATCTTGACAATGAAATGCACATCCGTATTTCTGCCGAGGCAAAATCAGCGATGGAGACTTGGGCGGATTGGTTTATCCAATTCCCTAGTTTCACATACATCCGGGTTTATGGATATGTTGGGGAGCCTCTGATGTTGCCGAGGTATCCTTCAGACAAGATCATCTTCATGGAGTTTCTCAGACAGATGCAACATGTTCATTTCTTTCTTCGCAGTCGTCATAAGACTGCAGCTAATTTTCCATTTAGATTGGGAATTTTCACATGCAGTACCGCAATAGATGCCAAGCGCATGTCAACCGAGATGGAAAGATTCAAACTTAAAACTCATACTGAGAGGCGTTCCTATGATCCTTTGGGTCATTATGCAAACAAGTTAGAGCGAGGGATTGCACATAAGCCAGCACTTGAAGATTTTTGGGCTAATTATGAAGATGAATTCGAGGTTCATCGTCGTCACTATTGCAGACTCACTATCGCTCAGCTCTCTGATTACTTATCAGAGGATGTTGATGGTTTATCAGATGATGATGGAGAAATTCTTCTCAATTCATATGCCAAAGATCAAATTGCTCGGCAGCCACTTCGCTCACCAGATTGGTACACTAAAGAGAATACTTCTATTGAGGAGGTATCTAAATCAGTTATCAAAACCAGCAAGCAATTCTTGGAGAGTAAACGGAGGCGAAAGTTAGTTCCTGTGACAGAGCCGCCAGAGAATTTTTCTTCATTACCTTCTACTTCGAGGTCAAGGCCTCAGGTCAAGGCTATTGTGACGCCACCTAAAGGAGTTAGACTTAGTGGAAACACAGGAAAGAGGATTGCCAGTAAAAGGAAGCAGAAGCAAGTTGAGAATGTACCTAAGGTTCCAGTAGAGACAGTCATACAGGCTGAGCCTCATGTTTCACCTCCTAGTTCACCACATGTGCAACCTACTGATATAGATTCAGAGCCTGACATACCAGTTCGAGTAGGATCGGAGACAACTGAACCACCACAGGTTGATACATCAGGGACAGTCTCTCCTCGAATTGATAATATTGTTCAGTCTTGTTGGCTCGAGAGGTCTTTGGGGAGACAAAGGCAAGAACCTTCATATAACCTTGATTTATCTGAGTTCGGTGAACCTTATTAGAGAAGGTCGAACAAGAAAATCAAGAAACAGGTGCATATTGAAAAGACTCCAGAATCAGAGATTGTTATAGAAGTTGCTATTCCTCCAGAGGGTAAGAGCCTAGATGAAGTCGAAGTTGGTGACTTTACTTTCACTAAGGCAAATCTTGGCAGGACCACTCGAGAGACAGACGTGAGCCTTCTTAAGATTGTCACCAATAATCTTGAAGAACGCATCACGAAGGATGGAGAAGATAAGGCATTGCTTAAGGCTGAAAATGGTCAACTTCGTCAGTATATCTCTGATCTTGTTCACGGAAATTCAAGTAGAGCGCCTGTTCTTCCTCAGAATACACCTGCAAAACAACGAAAACTGGATCAGTTAGTCAATCATGGCAGACTTTTAGATAACTGGATTGAAAGTTTAGTTGTTACAGGTCAGCGTCTTCTTATGGATTTGTATCAGTTGAGGAGTGATGCACATAAACTTCGTCAAGGAATTCAGTTGTTCGAGATTTCAGTCACAGAGGGTTTAGCCAAAGATCGAGTTCTTGTGTCTCAGTTGTCCGTTGCATATGATGCCTTGGAGATTGATGAAGATCAAGAGAAAGTTTTTACTTGGAGGGAGCAGCACCTTTTCAAAATAGAAATATGTGAAAAGGTCTCTACCAAGTTGTTTTCACTGAAAGATAATGTTGTTGGAGCTCTTGCACTTGTTAGTGGTTTTGTTGTTCAGATTCCGTGTCATTATCTTCTTGAAGATGGCACGTATATTGCACTTAATGAAGTACAAGCTGAGTTCGAAAAGCTGATTCGTGATAGCCTTGAGGGAGATCCTGTGGCGGCTAAGTTGGAGAATATTTCAGTTATTTCAGCTAGTTTCAAAAAGGCGGCTGAAGATGTCAGAGAATGCATGCATACAGTCAAGGAAAGTGACAGAGAACTGAAGAAACAGATTGTTGTTTTGGATAGCATCAAAGTGCCAGATGACAGAGAGATTGATGAGTTCTTGGTCAAAGTGTTAGACCGAGATGACATGGAGTGATCTGCCAGTTGGAATCTGCAATTAATTTCGAGGGTTGAGTCATGAGCAGCAGTTAACTCGACTTTCAGTCTTGAGTTCACTTGCTGACTTCACACATGCTTATCTCTTCCTTGGGATTATCTAACAGGAGTTAGGGTTAGGGTTTTCAATTAACTGAGGGTAGTGTCCAGTTAACTTTGCTTTAAATAAGGACGTGCATGCTTGCACATTGTCCATTTAGGTTAGATGTACCGGTTAACTAATGGTAGCTTTCCAGTTAACTGTATAGTTTGCTTTATTAGGGTTTAGCAATAAATCTTGCATGCATTGCAAAACTGTAGTTGACTCAAGGTGATTTTAGGGTTCCCTACACCTTTGATGTATATAAATAAGAGCTTTTGCTCATTTGTAAATAACTTTTGCACGAGAGAGAAATATATGTTGTGCCTACCTTGCCTTCAATATTGCTCGTTCTGTATCTGTTCATGTGTTTTTGCTATTATGATGAATTATTATGCCACATAGGGTTTCATGCAATTGTGATGGTGAATTCTTTCCATAGTTACATCAAATCTGTTTTGTGTTCAAATAAACTTGTCCAGATTGAGTTGATAGATGCGCCACCTTGCCTTCAAGTTGAGAATTTGTTCTTGTTTATCGTATGGTGTTTTATGAATAATAAACGTGTTTAGATTGAGCTGATAGATGTGCCACTTTGCCTTCAAGTTGAGAATCTACACTTGTTTATCGTCAAATAGTCATCCTTGCTCCATTTCCTCATGCTCTGTTTTTCTTGAGGAAACTGGATAGATTTTAAGTGATTAGCATAGTTGTAGTTAGTAGTCTACGAAACCAGAAAATACTCAGCTGCAACGTATATAGTTTTCGAGAAAGCCTTGTACCTCTACAGCTGAAACAAAAAGACAGGATTTAGTTTAGTATACTTTCCTTTTCAAAGCATTTTTGTCAAGCACAACGAGGGAGCTTCCCCTCCTAATTTGAAGAGCACTCATTGCGTAGTGTGCATAGCTGTTCGTACCAACTCTTACTCCAGAGGTGCTAGTTGTTACGCCAACAGGTACATTAATAAAATTTTCTGATTCATACCTCTTCTCTTGTTCACGCACATCTACATAGTCTTCTTGTTTGCTTACCTCAAGATGCTCCTCCTTTGCATGCTCAACTTCTACACATTCTTCCCTTGGAAGAATTAGATATCTAAGGTGTGACTCACTCTGCTTCTTTGCTTGATCTAGCTGGTTGCAACGTTCCTTGACCTCTTGCAAGCACTGTTTTGCTTGGGCAGCCAATAACTTTGCCTTCCTAGCTTTTTGTAACCACCCATCACACAAAACTTGTGTCTTGTTCACATCTTCCAAAGTCTAATATACAAAATCAGAATGTTTGTGGCATGAATCCACAACACATAATTCATCTTTAACACCCAAATCTTGAGTACCAACATTAGAAGACTCCACAATACTATCATCCTCACGTGAGATGGCTGCTATATCATGATGATGTAAGGAAATATGACTGCTGTTGCAAAAATCAGAATTGTTGTCATATCTTTGTGTCATGCTTTCAACATCTCCAAGTGGCCGATCCATGTTTGCATTCTCTTCCTCTTTGTGATCAACCTGAAAACTCAAATGTGTAATGTGTGATTCCTCTTGATCCAAACTCCCATATGGTAGAAGTGAGCTTGTGAACGTGGTCTCATCTTCTTTAGGACTCCCACATGATGACGAATTTTTTCTTTCCCCATAATCACTTGTAGGCTGTAAATCACAAACAAGTGACTCTTCTTTTGTGATTGATTTTTCTACTTCAAGTTTCTTCACCTCTTTATCTAGTCATTGGTGGTTAGGCTCTCGAAATCCTTTGCATGAAAAGCATAGATTTTGTCTTCTCATTTGGTTCTTGCTCATTTTAGGAGGTCCTGTAACCTCATCATTGAGATTAAATATAGAACCGTCATCATTTTCTAATTTAAGGGTTCCATCACACCTGCTCACACTATGCCCACCAATAGGCACTAAGCCGTGGGGTGTATCATACTGAAAACTCATCTTGTTGCCTATTGCAACATCTTTCCCATGACTGAATTTTGCACCTTTAAATGAAGTTTTTTCCTTAAACATCCTCCTAATAAAATTTATCAAACCAATCTTTCCAAGACTCAAGGTAACAACACAGTTTAAATATCTATTAGAAGAGTATTGTGTTTTAAAATCAACTAGCACGCTCTGGTAGTCCTTCAAGAGTTGATTGGCTTCCCGTTCATAACCTTCCCTGTACTGTTCTTTGTCCTCTATACTGGTAAAATTATGTGCATTAGTGTTTGCTTTCCTTCCCTTCACAAACAGAGAGTCTAATTTTTCCAGATGTTGTATAAAGTCTTGAAAGACCTCCATCAAATCTGCCATGAGTTCTTGCATAGACTTGTTGACGTAGTTTTTGCGACTGCACCAACATAGAATAAAGTCGCCAACAGCTACTCTATCCTCTTTTGAACAAAGTTTCCTGCATGCTAAGATTGCGAGATAGATCATACATTTAACTCCAAGGTTCCTTCAGTGCGAATAGTCTCAGTTGGCTTGATGTGATTTTGTTGGTATTTCAAGGGGACTTACACAATTGTTCGACAGTTGACAGCAGACAACGGACTAAGGGCTTCGTGTAATTCAAATGATTTCGCAAGTGAGCACAAGTTTCCTAATCCTAACCAGAAATGAACTGAAATTAAAATGAGTGTAGGGCCTAAGAAGTTTATGTTCTACTCTAAGGCGTGGGACATGGCGATCAATTCTTACAGACTTCAACCGGGCCTTGCTTTGCCTCGCTTCGGACAGCTTCCACAAAACCGGTGCAATCTTCAGAGGAGTGGCGAAAGGTGTTCAAATTATAACTCGACATGCAAGTACCATCAAGACGATGCATACAAACACGCGAATCACAATCGAAGTTAAGTTTGAGAGGTAAATCCAGTTGACCATAGGGCGAACCCACCGTCAGCGAACCCGCTAGTGGTATGGATGAGCGAAGTCTTGTTCAAATCGAGCACCACATTCCACAATTACTAAGTACTTGCATGAAATGAAATCTACTTTACTTTAAGCTACTTCAAGATGCTACATGAATTGGAAGGACGAAGAAGCCTCAACAACTACTCATAACAAAGAAGAAATCACCATCAATGAAAGTTCTTTTATTATGAAAGCATTCATGACTTCTTACAAAGTATTCAAAGGGAAGACTTTCCTTCCTTTTCAATCTAAACTATACTATCAACTATTCTACTTTCTACTCTATCAATTTCTCTCTACTCCTTCTCTGCTATCTTAACTCTGATCTAATTCTAATGAGGTACAAATGAGGGGGGATGCCCCTTTTATAGCTGGCCAAGTCCAACGAACGGCTCAGATTACAATCGGCTGGATGGCCCAAATTGTGCCACCTCAGCCCTAAACAAGATTCACCCTAAAAACCGCCACCAAGAGGGGTGGGGTAATAAATGAGCCATTAATGTCCATCATCCTTCTAGAAGATTCCAACTTTGAAATGCGTTCACACTGTTCTTGATCTTCTTCTTGACGTTGTTCTTCAACTTTGCTCGAGCTTCCATTCTTTTCTCCATCACTTGAGTTATACTAAGTCTCAACACTTAGCCATTTTTTGCAACTTTTCTTCCTTCGAGGTTGAAATGTCATCTTGGATCACTTAAATCATCAACGCTTGGTCTCGACGTTCCTCCTGCAAAACAAGCAAGGAGAAGAGTATTAGAACTATAAACTCAACCTATTTACCAGGATTTTCATGTTTTAACTTCCAAGGGTTCATCTTTCACTAGCCAACTTTGCGTTCAAATTCTTCATGCCTTAGCCAAATTTCCAACCCATCTTGTATTTTGCCTGGCGCACTTCACTCTGATATTTCATCCAACTCAAACTCGAGAAGAAATCCTTTCATCAGGAATTTGATCAAAAATTATCTAGGCACTCAATTTCAAATTCATCCGCCAAGACATTCTATCTTCACAAACATTTCCTTCCTTGCCTTAGAAAATTTCTCAAATTTTTCTTAGGAAATTCATCAACCTAGTGTCCATCAAAAAATCTCTATCCTGAAGGCTTCGGCGAACTGCAGAAGACACTAAAATCCGTTCCTTGTTGAAGATCTTCAATACCCAAAAGAAAATTTCCTTCAGAACTTGTCAAATTCATGGGTATACAACGAACAGGTTCATATAATTTTCTTGAATTTTGAACCTTGGAAAAATAATTTTTAACAAATTTAATCCACTTCTTCATCTATGGGAGTATCTTGTTGTTCTGACTTGAAATTTTTTTATCAACCCTATGCAGCTGGCATTATCTGACTTCTCCACCGGCAATCTCGCTTGTGTCTCAAGAAAATTCCACCACTTCATTAGACTTAGGCATTTTTCCTAAGGAAGAACATTTTGTGCCTTAGAAAATTTTAAATCACTTAGCATTTTGAAAAATTTTCCCTTAGAAAATTCTTTAATTTCACCTTCAATCATCTTCCTGTGGTGAGAAAATTTTATTGTTTCGACTCACTTAGAAAAATTTCTTCTTGAATGCCTTAGGCGCATTTTATATTCTATGAGGGACATTTTCATTTTAAAATTCCCACGCCTAGCACATTTTACTTCATGTTATGGACTTTGGGCGCAATTCATGTGTCATGAAGAATATTAGCCATGCCTTGGTAACTTTCCTCTACCAACTTTACTTTGTTCAACGCCTTAACTCCTTGTCTTCACTTGCCTCACCTTGGGCGCATTTCCCATAGATAGAAGAATTTTACACTTTCAACGCCTTCACTTTACTTTCAATGATTTGGGCGCATTTAGATATCAAGGTAGACTTAAGTCTTGTCCAAGAATCTTTTCATTTGTCCTCATCTTGCATGGATACTTTTGTCTTTTTCCTCCTTTGCATGAATACCTACTTTGCATGAATACCAACTTTGCATGGGCATTTGTCTTTTTGCATGTTTTGCATGTATACCTACTTTGCATGGGCGCATTTGGGTTAGGCAAGAGGATGAACTTATGCCTTAGAATATTTTCTTGACATGCAATTACCTTCTTTGACTTGGGCGCATTTGGGTTAGGCAAGAGGAGGATGTTTTCAACGCTTAGAATTTTTTTTTATTCTCTTAGCAAGGTGGGCGCATATGGAGGGTGAAGCAGGACAAATGCCTTGCCTTAGAAATTTTTCTTGATGCCTCCTGTAGCTGGGCGCATTTTAGCATGTGAGGTGGATGAGGAAATTTCTTACTTGGAAAATTTTCTAGCATTTAGCTTGAAGTGGGCGCATTTTAGCTAGGCAGGTGGATATTACCAACACTTGAAGATTTTCCTGGCTTCTAGTTGAGATGGGCGCATTTTCCTGGTGGTGAAGGATGAACACAACACTTAGCCATTTTTCTTTCCTTCTGCCAGAATTTCCATGTCCTGCTATTTATAGTAAGCTGTAATGTCCCCCTTTTTAGCGTGATCTTGTTTTGAGTGTGTTAGCCTATTACTTAGACCCTTGTGGGCTAACTGTTTTGGTTAGAGGGTCAGTGGTATCTTCTGGAGAGTTTGTTCGTTCTCATCTTTTGTGATCAGGGATTGGCTCATTGCAGGCCTTGGTTGTACAGGAGTTGTCTGCTTCTGACGGCACTGAATTCTATTGAGTTTTGAGGAAGTTAGGCTTACTTAAGTGATTTAAGTTATTATTTAACTTAAAGTATTCTTATAAAGTCAAATTGACTTTATTATTTTATATCACTTAAATAAGTTTGGAAAAAAAGGTGATTTAATTTTATATCACTAATACCTTTATGTGGGGGCCAAATATTAAATCTGAAACTATTGAAAAGGACTTGAGGTTATTTCAAAATATTTAAATGACCTAAAGTATGCCCTAATCCTTAGAAATTCACACCTCTTTGCTATATAAGGGTTTTAGGCAATGAGAAACTCATCTATTGAATATTTCAACTTTGCCTTGGAGGTTTTTCCCTTGCTTTCATCCTGTGATCAGGTTTGCAGCAATCCACCATTGGAGAACGAAATCTCTTCAGTGTGAGCACTTGTGAGGCTGTGAGAGATCAGCTGAATTGGTGCAATTTGAGAGAGCTTCATTCAGAAGTTCTATAGTGTCTTATCAGAATTTTGTGGGGTTTCTACATCAGCAACAGAGGGTTTGAGTGGATGATGTTCTTCCTTTCTTCATGGCAGGCATCATACTTCAATGGCTGTACCATCTGAGATGTTTTGGGCTTCTTTTTGCTTGAAAGGTGTGGCTGTTTGAGCTAGGGCGTACCAACTACATGGAGAAACGCCTTCCTTCTTGAGGGTTTCTCTTCACCATCATCAACACTTGGCATCTAACTTTCATTTGCTCCAGTTTCTCAGCTGGATTTCATGCTTGTATCATTCTACACTAGATTCAGTCAGATTTCTTCTTCTGGACTGGCAAACTAGCTTCTTTTCTTATTTAAAAAATTTGGAGGCTTACGGGTATGTTTATATGTTTTAAATCCATTGTTGAGGCTATTAAACACCTTCTGCAATTTTAGTTTGATTAGATTTGCTCAAGTTTTCATTCTGTGAGCTTTTATATGATGCGCACCTTCTCTTCTATCTACAAAATTTCTCTAAAAAACTAAAAAACACAAATAGACTTAAGAAAAAGACAGGGGTTTGAGTAGTGAGCTAGCAAGGCTCATCACATAAGCCCTCTGATTTCTACACTTCTGAAGCTCAGAATGATCTGAAATTTTGAACACTGGATCCTCACGACTTCATCAACCTGTTGACACTGCTATTTCGAGGTGGCCTGCTATTTTTAGCCCATTTCTGAAGGTGATTTGCTATTTATAGAAATTGCTTGTTCCTGAGACCTCCACAACTCCGTTTGATTTGAAATTCGAATGACGTGCTCCTCACCTTGTGACCTGCCTGTTGGCATCGACGCATGCTGCTGATTTGCTATTTTTAGCCAGTTTCTGAAATGACTTACTATAAATAGTAAGTGCTCCGTTTGCCCTCAAATTTTATCAGCAGATAGCTTGGAAGACGCTAATCCCGGTGGTATACACTGGTTTTCGAAAATTCTAACTTTTTACCCCTCTTTTTGGGTCCCAAAGCTGGAAACCCTAATTTGTTCTGCATGCATATCAAATGACCTCTGTTTGTCTTCGTTTTTGTTGCATTGCAATCAACTCGTGATTCTGAAGTGCTGGGAGGCGACTACCGAGATGCATCTGCTAAAAATAGTAAGTTCTAAATGAGTGATGGCCATCTCCGTTTGCGTATCTACATCAACTACTTGAAAGCTCTTAGAAAAACCAGAAGGAATCCTCAGACATGCATTGAAAAACTCTGCATATAGGCCCTAAAAATAGCCTCGGAAGACTGAATTCTGAAAGTTGTTATCTCACTTTGCATGTTACACCATCGCGAAGGTTTCTGAAAACCCAGAAGGAAACCTCAAACATGCACTAAAAATCTCCTCATATAAACCCTTAAATTTGCTCCGGAAGTTGAACTGCTAAAAATAGTAAGTGGTCGGTTTCAGCTCAAACTTTGCACGCGAGTAGCTTGATGTGTTCCGGATGCAGTGTGACTGACGGAAGTTCAAGGATGCTGACGGAATACCTGGAATTGCACACTTACTAAAAATAGTAAGTAGTCAGAATTTGATGAAACTTCAATGGAAACTTGCTGAAAACACACTGACAGTAATGTTAGCCTCAGATTTCAATTCATTCACTTCGTTTGACCTCAAATTGGCAAGGAAGTTCAAATCCCTAATTTTCAGACTTAGCCAAATTTCACGTTTTAGGCTCACAGACGGGCACATCCTGGAAAGGCAGATATCAGAAAAGAGACAGACAGAGAGAGAGAGAGAGAGACAAAAACCAAAGACAAAAGACCAGAATGGAGCAAAAATTAGGGGTCCCCATCTCGAATGGGGCGATGTGTGAAAAGGTCACAACAAACCAAACCACCAATCAACTACAACTGAGATCAGGTACCCAATAGGCTGGCCAGATTTTAAGCTCTGAATATTTCTAATTCACCTAACAGGATGGTAGGAAAACTGCTTTGATACCACTGAAATATCCCACCCCGATCTAAGATATTTGCTAGCTGAAAACTGCCTATGTGTTTGCTTGTGATTTTATAGTTTTTGATTTGTTTTGAGTTTTTGATGAAGAGTTTGCCAAGAATTGCAACATAAAATATATAAACATACAGTTGCAAAATAGACAAACTATTGAAGCAAATGCAATATACTTCCAATTTAGATTTATCATTGCATTTCATTTACAAGAAACTCGTACCCGGAGAGCCAAGCAATACAAATTGATATTCTGGAAATATTCTAACAGCAACCTGGAAACCCCTTTGTTTAGACACCTAGCACAAAATAATGGATTCTCCACCTTAATATTGCTGCTGATTGGAAGCAATGATCTAGCTGCCCCCAAAGAAGGTCAAATGATGCTCAAATCCAAGGCGTTTCAGCCTAGAATTCCCACACCTTACCCTTGATACTGTACGGCCCAACAAATGAAGACTTGTACGGCCCAGCAATGATGCAACAGCAATAAATGATATCAACAATCAAACCCCAATGTAAACTTCTGATTTGTTCAACCAATCTTATGAACTTTCTCTGTAAATCAACTCCATTAAGCACATTTGTGACCTCTACTGTGAAGCCACCTGTAGATGCAAACTTTGGGTGATATTTCACACCTGTAGGATGCACAATCTGAGAGAGCTACGTTCTCCAAGATCAATCTGCAACTGAAAACCCTTGTTTTCTTCTCGCAGCCAAAACCCTTCAAAATTTGCTAAGTGTTCAATAATGAATGATTGAATAATCAATGAAATGCTTTTTCAAAGTTTTCTATATCTCTCCCAAAAAGCACGACTCCCAAGGCACTTTTTACTCATTAAATATAATTAAAAAAAAAAAATTGTTGCCTTATAATATCTCTTCATGTGGGCGCCCATATCAATGACTAAATGATTTGACTTTATGTTATTAAATAAGTCTTTAATATAAAGTCAATAAAGTCATTAAATGATATCCACTTTTATAATTAATTATTATTAGTCACTTTAATAATAATTAAAATATCATAACTCCATAAATAATCACCATTAATTAATTTTGTCAACGCCAAAAGGTAGTCCACTGATTCCTCTGCTCACCACGGTGCCTTACTATAAATAGTAAGACTTGACGCAACATCTGAGTGACTTACTAAAAATAGTAAGTATGCATAAACGGAGCCCAAAACACCTCCAAAAGGAAAACCCTGAATAACACCAAGTACTGGAGGAGAAAACACCATAAACTGCCATCTGAAGAACCGGATAACTCCCTCACAAGGCCCTCTAATCACCATCATTAGCCTACGAGGACCTGATGATAGGCTAATCCACCAAACTCTGACACTGGTTAAAAAGGGGACATTACACAGATCAAGCAAACAAAGAATAGGTCTGATTATGAAAGTAGAAACACAAATATAGTGGCTTGACCAACTCAAATCCAAATCTAAATGATGGAGAATGGCAAAGATCACTTAAAATTCTGCCAACCAGCTATTAGGTGCACATTTGAGGGGGGCTAATGATGATAAAACCGCACTCAATAGTAGCGAACACCTAAGGAAGCCATGTCAACAGATAAACAGAAAAATTAATGCAATTAAATGCACTATTTCAATGGCTTGGCCAAGTGAAAGTTCTGAATCTGACCAAAGTGGCAAAGAGAAGAGAAAATCACAACAAGGAGGAAGTACATCAAGCTTAAGTGAATTTTGCAACTCCAAATTGGCTAAACCAGTCTTAAGTTCTGAGAAGGGTGGCAAACTAATTCTAAAATTGTGCCAAGGTTGCAAAGACCAGCAAACTCCAACAAAGAATGAAATCAATTCAAAATAGCATTTAGTAGCCAAGCCAGATCAAAAACTCAACAAAGGTGGCAAGGTCATTATGAAAACAGCAACAATGAATTGGCAAAGAGATGAGAAAATCGTAGGAAGATGAATCAAACTAAGTTTAAGTGTCACACTTTTTATGACAAAGAGGTGGTGAATGGTTGGAAAAAATGTGACAAGCGTGTAAAGTGAAAGAAGAAGAAGAAATCACACTTTTTAGTGGCATTGCCAACACAAAAGCACAACAAACATTTGAAAGGAAAAAAATATAAAATGAATTGTACTTTTTGCCACCCAAAAGTTCTTACAATCAAATTTTTCAACTAGCTTTGTCATGATAAAACTCCTCCAATTGTAGGAAATTCCAAATTCAAGCATTGAGCATTGTTGATGTGAATAGGGTTATTTCCCTAGCTAGTTTGTATATTGGGTCCTTTTTCACACCTTATCACTTAAGTTTACTTAGGGCAATTTTAGGGCATTTTCATTTTATGTCTCATATCATAAGAAAAGACACTTGTCATGATCTTATGTTGTCATTTGTCTCACCTTGGTCATATAACCAGGGGTATCTCATACATTGTATATACATTCTATTTACATTCTTTGATAGGAATATAGTTTATTCTTGTCATGTTGATCTTCTAAGTACTTTGTGTTTTCCATTAGGCCTTTAGATCTTGGGTAGCTATCTCCATAGGAAAATATTACATAGTATCAAAGGGTCATAATCTTATAGTAGTATTAATGGATTGAATGCCTTTAGTTAGTCTTTTAGATCATGAATACAAATCTTGTATTTTCTTAAAGCATTTTGTACGCTCTTCTCTTGCATCCTTAGATGATCTAGAGAATCAAAAAGGTGTGATAGAAATACCAAACTCTAAGGGAGTTTCTATTGTGGCCTTGTATTGCAAGTGCATTTGGGAGATTGGTGGAGAAAAACTAAGCTCACCATTGCGTCCAGAGTGCAAGAAATTCAAATTTTCCTTTTGTTTTGTCCCAATTGGACCTTGGCCAAATCTACAAGAGTTCAAAGTTGGGAATTATTTGCCAGATCCAAAAGGTAGCCATACTTTTGAAGCATTTTTTATCAAATCTACCCTTACCATCACATTTGGGAGGCCCAAAAACCTAAAGATCGACTTTCAATTCATTGATTTTGGATAAAGTTGCTCTCTAAGACAAAAAAAAACATTACTTTTAGGCCATACGGCCCACTTTTGCACAATACAATATGTTGGCATTTAAATTCGCACCTCTGGAATGCGGATTTGAAAACGGACAGCTATGCACAGATAAACTGCTCTTCAAATTAGGAGGGGAAGCTCCCTCTTGCTTATGGTGTTTGAAAGAAAGTAAACTAAAACTAAGTTGCCTATCTTTTTGATCAGCTTAGAGCACAAGGTTTTTTAAACACAAACGCCGCAGCTGAGATTTTCTGATAAGAAGTTTCAACTACGACTAACTTAAACTAAAGACGTTCCTAGCCTCTCAAGTAATAGCAGAGCAAGAGAAGTTAGAAATTAACAAGGTAGATTCTCTGACAAAGATACTTCAATAATCTCTCTTTCAACGAACACCTACACACTTCACTGCAAGCTGAAATAAAGATCATAAAAGTAGAACGATGGCTGAAATCTGAGATTTTAGACCAAGGCAAAGAGAGGCTCATGATTTTATTACTCAAATCTAAAACAAAGGCTCACTTCTAACATGCATGAACAAGAAATTGCAGCTAAGGAGGCTTGCAAACTTATTCTTAACACAATAGAAAACAGCAATCTTACTAACTCCTTGTTGGCTAAAGAGGCTCAACAATTTGCTTATCACAACACAAATGAACAATACTTGAGCAACAAATAGAAGGCACAATAGGCTCAGTGTTTTGTTCTCACTAGCACGGTTGAAACTAAGTGAACTGAAACTGAATAACAATTTGCTGCAATTCAGGCTCGCAATTTGCTATGACAATAACCGTTAAAAGAAACTAAATGAGCAAAGGCTCTTATTTATAGAGAAGCAGAGGAGTAGGGAACCCTAAAATCTCCTTGCTTTCACAATCTAGGGCTTGCTCAGCAAGCAAACTTTATTACTAAATCTAGAAAGATACAAAACCCTGAACCCAAAGCGGAAAAAGCGGGAAGCATAGCTATTACATCTTATCCTCTTTCTATCCTCAAAGAATGGATAGGGATCATTCCAAGAATAGAAAGAAAGCGGGAAAGAAAGCTTCTAGAAGAAAGCTGCTTTAAAGCTCGATCACATCCGCTAGGAAGTTAGAGATTGTGTCCCGGTTCGGTGCATCTATGCCATCAACAGCAAAACACCGCTTTCAAGAATATCTTCAGCATCTGCAATGGATCTCGGAAATCTTAAACCTCATTGGCGCTTTATGTCGAACTGACATCCTTTGAAATATGCTGTCCTTAGCCATTGGTACAACTATGAACAACGATGGAACTGATTTTGCACCTCCTCAAGCCCGACGTAGGAACCGTCTTCAAGACTATACTGAGAGGGGATCTCTATGACGAATTCGCTGATGAAAAGAAGAGCTTCAACCACCCTTTGTCTGTAGGTGATGAATTCTTCGGATATCATCTCATAAGTTTTAACTTTGAAAAGCGTAAGCTCTCCAAGCAAGGATTTGTCTTTTATGCTCCTTTGAAACTGCTGAACCGTAGGCTGTGTCTAAATCAGCAATGATAATCTCATGCCTAGGTTTTACTTCAGCCAATGTTTGTTCAAATCCTTGGATGCCTTGACGAAGTTCATGAGCATTTTCTCTCAACTGGAACATCTGAGCCAAGATCTCCTTTCCTCTGACAATGAAGCTCTCGATCCATTCCTGAGTCTCTTTCCCACATATGACCAGCTGTCTTAACTGATGGTGATCAGCTGGTGTCTCTAAGATCTGGGGCAGCAACTGAGTTGTTTGGGAAGAACCACGAGCAAGGTTAGAAATAAAAAGCTTAAGCTGCTGATTTTCAGCCTTGAGGGCTGCCTTGTCTTCTCCATCTTTAAGCACTCTTTCATGAAGGTTTTCAGATACAACTTTGAAGAGACTCAAATCTGCATGTCTGGTATTTCTACCGAGATTAGCCTTGACCATGACGAAATCATCCATATTCACCTCTTCCCTATTCTTATCTTCTGGGGGCACTGCAGTCTCCACGACTATCTCGTTATCAGGATTCCTATCAAAGTGAACTTGCTTCTTTGCCTTCTTCTTAGGAGGTTCCTGATAGATGTTATCGAGATCATCAACACTCACTTTGATATGAAGGCCTTCTCCTAACCCTTCCTAAGGAGTTCTCAAGCCAAGACACAGTAGTATTTTTACTAACTTCCTCAGGAGGTACTGCTGCAATCTCTTCATCATCTTCGATATCAAGATCAATGTGAATTGGTGAAGAACCCGTCAAAGGTACAGAATCATGTGTTGAAGGTGGCTCCTCTGCTTCATTTTGAGGTACGGGCTCGACAGGAGGAACTTCTGAATCGACTGTAGACTGTTCCTGTATGATTATGCCCGAGAAATCCAACCTTCTTTTTACATTTTTATTTGATCTACAACCTTTGACGCCATCTTGAGACTGACTTTTACCCTTTCCTTTTGCCTGTGTTCTGGAAGAAGAGGGAATTATCCTTGGCGGCTCTGCTACTGGAATAGAGTTCTTTCTTTTAAGCACTAAGAAAACCTTACTATACTCAATGACTTGTTTTGTTCTGTCTTCAACTGAAAGAGATTCCTTGTTTGCCCAATTAACTTGTGGAAGGGGCTGATCATCATCATCAGAGAGCCCTTCTATATCTTCATTTCATGATCTGTCGATGGAAGTTAACTTTCTTTGCTCGCCTTAGCATAAACTCATACACTGATTGGCCAAAATCTTCAAGTCGCGGGTATGTGATTTGTTGGCGTAACAACTAACACCTCTGGAGTAGAAGTTGTTATGAACAGCCTATGCACACTACGCAATGAGTGCTCTTCAAATTATGGAGGGGAAGCTCCCTCGTTATGCTTTGACAAATGTACTTGCAAAGGAAAATAAGCTAAAACTATGTCTTGTCTTTTTGTTTCAGCTGCTAGAGGCACAAGGCTTTCTTGAAAGAACTTACACGTTGCAGCTGAGTTTTCTCTGGTTTCGCAAATCAACTAAACTACAACTTATATCTATCCAATCTCCTCAGGAAAACAGAGCAAGAGGAAACGGAGCAAGGTTATGACTATCGGACGATAAACGCATTCAGATTCTCTACTTGAAGGCAAGGTGGCGCAACTATCATCTCAATCTGAACAAGTTTATTAAGCACAAAACAGATTTGAGAATTTGCTATGATAATCTTATGAAACCCTATGTGGCATAACACTCAATCAGCATAGTAAAGACTCACAAACAGCTTTTATCATCAAAATCTTTGTGAAACCCTATGTGGCATAACGCTCAATCGTAATGACAAAAGATTCACAAAACAGATTTTCCTAATCTAAGAGAAGATTCACCATGAAAACTTTATGAAACCCTGTGTGGCATAACACTCGATCAGCATAGTAAACACTTCACAAAACGGTTTTATCATGACAATCTTACGAAACCCTGTGTGGCATAACGTTCGATCATAACAATAAAAGATTCACAAAACAGATTTCTCTAAACTATGGAAGAATCCAGCATTATAATCTTTCGAAACCCTATGTGGCATAACAATCAATTGCAATAATGAAGACACATGAACAAATACCATAAAGAGCAATATTGAGGGCAAGGTAGGCACAGCATATATTTCTCTCTCAAGCAAAAGTTATTTACAAATGAGCAAAAGCTCTTATTTATATACATCAAGGTGTAGATAACCCTAAAATCACCTTGAGTTCACTACAGTTCTTGCAATGCATGCAAGTCATGCGCCCTAACCCTAATGAAGTAAACTATACAGTTAACTGGGCAACTACCCTCAGTTTAACTGGTACAAATAACCTAATTGGATAATGTGCAAGCATGCACGTCCTTATTTAAAGCAAAGTTAACTGGCCACTACCTTCAGTTAACTGGAAACCCTAACCCTAACTCCTGTGTTGATAACTCTGAGGATGAGATAAGCATGTGTTAAATCAGCAAGTGAACTGAAGACTGGAAGTCAAGTTAACTGCTGCTCAGGACTCAACCCTAGAAATTAACTGCACGTTCTAACTGACAGATCACTCCATGTCAACTCGGTCTAACACTTCGACCAAGAACTCATCGATCTCCCTGTCATCTGGCACTTTGATGCCGCTAAAAATAACAGTCTGCTTCTTTAGTTCTCTGCCACTTTCAGTAATTGTGTGCACACCATCTTTGCATTCTTCAGTCGCCTTTCTCAAACTGGCTGCAATCACTGAAACATTTTCTAATTTTGGCACCCTAGGTTCACCTTCAAGGCTGTCAAAAATCAGCTTCTCGAATTCCGCTTGAACTTTTTCCAACTCAACATACGTGCCATCTTCGAGAAGATAATGACACGGGATCTGAACAACGAAGCCACTGACAAGTGCAAGCACTCCAACTACGTCGTCCTTCAGTGAAAATAACTTGGAAGAGATTTTCTCACATATTTCTGTTCTGAGAAGGTGCTGCTCTTTCCAAGTGAAGACTTTCTCTTGATCTTCGATCTCTTCCAAAGCATCGCATGCAACTGATAACTGAGATACAAGAACGCGATCCTTTGCCAAGCTCTCTGCAACTGCAATATCCAGCAACTGAATACCCTGACGGAGTTTGTGTGCCTCACTCCTCAACTGATATAAATCTGCAAGAAGAGTTTTACCAGCAGCAACTAAACTGTCAATCCAATCATCCAAAAGTCTGCCATGACTGACCAACTGATCCAATTTTCGTTTCTCTGCAGGTATGTGCTGAGTAAGAACAGGTGCTCTATTTGGATTCCCATGAACAAGATCAGAAATATATTGACGAAGTTGACTAATTTCAGTTTTGAGTAAAGCCTTATCTTCTCCATCCTTCGTGATACGCTCTTCAAGATTATTGGTAACAATCTTAAGAAGAGTTACATCTGTCTCTCGTGTGGTCCTGCCAAGATTTGCCTTAGTGAATGTAAAGTCACCCACTTCGACCTCATCCAAGCTTTTACCTTCTGGAGGCACTGCAACTTCTATCACAATCTCTGATTCAGGGGTCTTTTCGATGTGCACTTGCTTCTTAATCTTCTTGTTTGATTTCCTCTGATAGGGCTCACCAAACTCTGACAAATCAAGGTTGTATGACGGTTCACGCCTTTGTCTTCCCAAAGACTTTTCGAGCCAACAAGACTGAACAATATTTTCAATTCGTGGAGAAACTGTCCCTGATGTATCAACCTGTGGTGTTTCAGTTGTCTCCGATCCTGCTTGAATTTGTGGCTCAGGCTCATAATCTATATCAATAGGCGGAACGTGAGGTGAACTAGGAAGTGAAACGTGAGGCTCAGTTTGAATAACTGTCTCTACTGGAATCTCAGGAATATTCTCAATTTGTTTCTGCTTCCTTTTACCAGTAGCTCTTTTCCCTGTGTTTCCACTGAGTCTAACTCCTTCCGGAGGTATTATAATGGCTTTAACTCTGGGTCTTGCTCTAGAAGTAGAAGGCAACGAAGAAACATCCTTTGGCGGCTCTGCTACAGGAACTGACTTCCGTGTTCGCTTGCTCTCCAAGAACAACTTACTAGTCTTGATAACTGATCTGGAAACCTCTTCAATAGAAGTATTCTCTTTAGCATACCAATCAGGTGAGCGAAGTGGCTGCCTAGCAACTTGATCCTTAACATAAGAATTGAGAAGAACTTCACCATCATCATCTGACAAACCATCAACATCTTCTGACAAGTAATCAGAGAGCTGTCCCACAGTAAGTCTACAATAGTGACGACGACGAACTTCGAATTCATCTTCACAATTTGCCCAGAAATCTTCAAGTGCTGGCGTATGTGCAATCCCTCGCTCTAACCGATTTGCATAATGTCCAAGAGGATCATAGGAACGCCTCTCAGTATAAGGCTTGAATTTGAACCTTTCTATCTCAGTAGACATACGCCTGGCATCTGTTGCTGCATCACATGTGAAAATTCCCAATGAGAATGGAAAATTTTCCGCAGCCTTATGACGACTACGAAGAAAGAAGTGAACGTACTGCATTTGCCTGAGGAACTCCATAAAGACAATCTTGTCTGACGGATATCTCGGCAACATCAGAGGCT